>APFE030707954.1:0-25235 GCA_000404065.3 Pinus taeda
TCGATACTCCTGTGAGCCTTTGGATGTAAACCATGTGAATTGAATGTTCCTTATCAAGCTAGAGTTATCCTCCATGCATTTTGTTGATAAGTAGCTTCATGCACTGCATGGCGGCCCCAATCATTCCAAACACGAGAAGCCTCCTCAAATTCAACAAGGTTGACATTTGAATTCCTATGAAATCGTCTATGAATTTGATGGATTGACTTCCATTAGCCTTAATCACTAGTTCAATGTAGACCTCATGCTTCATGGTTAGAAATTGGAAGGAGTTTGAGAAGTCATTATCAACTAGCACTGCTTTATCATATTTTCCATAAATTGGCTCCGTTTTCATGATTCTTTCATCAAATTCAAACTCTGGAACATATATCACTGCCTTCGTCATTTTTGAATGGCATTGATAGACACGAGGCACCGGGGGCTTGGACCTAAGCTTGGGACAAAGGAAATTGGGAACAGACTACAGACTTAGAAATTCTACCATCTTGGTTTCAACCTATGAAGAACTCGGCATTGCCATTCAGATTAAGTAGTAAAGCTCAACATGAAGTTTCTGACTAGACCTCCTAACTAATTACTATGGTAACTTTCCCTATGCGTTCTCAATTGTGTTAACATTGTCATCAACTGAGCTAGACTTGACTTGAATGACACAAAACTTAAAAAGGAAAGGTGGAGTTGATGGGTAATTTTGGTATCATGATGGGAGACACTTAGGAATTGATTATGGGTATTATGGGAAATATTTAACATAATTTCAAGATGACACTAGAAATTATTGCCTAATTATTACGGAAGTGACACCTAACATGTGTGACTCCCTCCGACCACATGTAGTTGTGATGGGGTGAAAGTATCTCTCCAACTAGAAGAGACTTGGCGAGAGATTTATTCTATAATAATTTCAACTGAAATAACAAACATGAATAATACATGACAAAGAAGTAACTGGCGCTACCTAATCCTACATATGATCTCCTTTCGGAGATGCATTAATTTGGAGTGGAATTGTTTGATCCTTGGAAGGGTTTCAGGCATGCGCCATTCACCCATCCTGGCAGTAGAACACCATCTAGTTGTGCAAGCTCAATTGCACCTGGTTCCTTCACTTCCACAACAACAAAATGCCCTAACCAATGCATCTATATATTCCCTGGAAACTTCAAGAATTTTCTATCATATAGAAAAACATGTCCTCCTACTGTGAATTATTTATGCTTAATGTGCTCATGCCATGCCTTTTGCCTCTGCTTTTCGACTGTTTGATGGAAATTTGCCATGAACCTAGCCTCATCCAGTTCTAAAATTTCCTCTAGCCTCTTCAGAATTTACTCTCCCTTCTTTATATGAATGTCATGTGCAATGAAAATACTAGGAATAGCGAATTCGGCATGTACCACAGCCTCTCGTCCATATACTAGTTGGAAAGGTGTATGCTTGTGTAAGTGTTAAACGGTTGTGTGATAGGCCCACAGAGTTGTTGGCACCTGCTCATCCCAATCATCCCTATTGGCTGAGGATATCTTGGTCAGGCCCCTTTCTAATATCTTATTGAAAGCCTCCATCATGTCATTTGCTTAAGGGTGATACGAACTGCTCCTATGGTGTTGTATCATGAAGTTCTTAAGTAATGAGGCAATTGCTTCATTTATGAAATGGGTCCCCTAATCACTAGTGAGAATCTGGGGCCCCCAAATCTGGAGATGATGTTCTCAAAAATAAATATGGCGGTAGTATCCATAGTACAGTCCTTATCCGGTGCAACCTCCGCCCATCTAGTAAGGTACTTTTTGGCAATGATGATATAATTGGCATGGGAGTGACATATTGGTGAATTAATAGGTCCTATAAAGTCAAATTCCCATTTCTCAAATATTTGTAGTACGCATACTGGTTGCAAAGGTAATTCATCTCGGTGTGATGGTCTCCCAACCCCTTGGTAAATGTCACACCTTTTGGCATATTCATTCGCATCCTTGAAAGTTGTGGGCCACCAGAGCCCTACCTGCAGTACTTTCCTTGTGGTGGCCTTTCCCCGAACATAGCCTCCTGCAACCCTTGAATGACACTCCCATAATACATATTGTCTCTCATGGTTGAGGACACATCTACGCAACACTTGATCAAGGCCCAATTTGTACAGTTGTCTTGCAATCAATTGATAATCTGCAGCTTGGACAACCATATTCCTCCATTGTGTTGTTGTGTATTCTCTAGACATTTAAATGTAGCTAGAAATGTTGTTATATCCTCCTAGTAATCTGGTACCGCTTTAATTCGAAATAGATCGACATCTAGTAGTCGATCATCAAGGGATCCTCAACTTTCACCTAACTCTAGCAGCGAGAGGTGATCAGGCCCCACATTCATTCGGTCAGGCTTAACAATTAATTAAAATGTGATATCTTGGAATACCAGAAGCCATCTGCAAATCCTACCTTCAAGTACGGGTTTGTTCACTAAATATTTCAAAGCAGAATGATCAGTGAAAAATATGAAAGGACATCCTAGCAAGTAATGTCGTAACTTTTGAAGAAAATATACCATCACAAGTGCCTAGCGCTCAGTTGTGGTATAGTTTTTCTCTACCATAGATAACTTTCTTCTAGCAAAGTAAATGGGGTGATTGAAAGTTTCTCACCCGAGCTGAGCTAAGATGGTTGCTAATGCAATACCTAAGGTGTCAATGTGAACATGAAACTGTTTGTTCCAATCTGGATAAACCAGGATTGGTGCACTTGCCAATTTCTCTTTCAATATATTAAGTGTGGCATCACATTCTTCTGACCATGTGAACCGTTCAGTGTTCTTTAACAACTTCTCCATTGGTGCAGTAATCGAGGCATAGTTGTGGATGAACCTCATGTAGTACCATGTGTGGCCCAAGGTGGATCTAAGTTGTTTTACACTTTTGAGTGGATCCATGTTCATGATTGTCACAACCTTAGAGAGGTCAACACACACTCCTTCCTTGCATAATATATGGCCCAAGAGCGTGCTGAAGGGGACCACAAATATGCACTTCTTCAAGTTTAATGAGATTTGCAGCTGTCTACATTTATCAAACATGATTATAAGAAAATTGGAGTGTTTCTTCAACAAACTATAAATTGTCCAATCATCCATATAAACTTCTAAGAACCTGTGGATATAATCTCTAAAAGCAGCAATCATAATCCTTGAGAGAACCATGGGTCCATTCTTGAGTCCGAACGGCATAACATGATATGCATAGGACCCCCATTCCATGGTAAACATGGTTTTATTCTTATCCTCCTTTCTGATCCTGACTTGGTGATAACCGGAGAATCCGTCTGTAAAAGAATAAGCTTCATCCCTGCCACATTGACTAAAACTTCATCATTTAATGGAGTGGGGAAAGGATCATGAACATAGGCATTGCTTAGAATGTGGTAGTCCATACAAACCCTTATTTTTGTAGCATCTTTCTTATTATGTATAATGATTGGACTTACCCACTCTACTTCATCAATCGGGAATATAAGCCTTGCTGCTAACATCTTATCTATCACCTTTTTCACTTTCTCCTTAACTCTCAAGTTCATTCAGTATGGTCGATGCTTTACTGGTTTTTTCATCTGGTTTAAGCATGATCTTCATCTCCCCTAACTCCCCCTTAATCCCCTTTAGTTATGCAAGAGATGAGGGGAACAAATATTTATATTCTTTCTAGAGATCAAAGATCTCTCTTGTAGCCTGATCATCCCAAAAATCTCCAATTGAGGCTAACTTTGGCTTGTCATCAGTCTTGATGTTATGTTTATGCAACTTCAAGGGGATTAGTTGTGAAGCATCGATCACAGGACCATCCTTGATGTCCCCTTCCCCCTCAGTTTCATTGAATGCTAGATGTCATAATTCCTCAAGATCATCTTTGTCTGGTTCTCTGTCCACCTTTCGACAGGCTACGACCTCATGATATCCGGACTCATATATATGTTGTAGAGTGCTCTGCTCTATGCATCCCTCCACTAGCTGGATTTTTGTAAGTAAAACTCGCTTTACATCCTGTAATGCCTCGATTAGCCTTTCTTCGTTGTCTCAGAAGAAAAGTTGCTAATAAACTGATCATCTAGGCGATCCAATCTCAAGTTTGTCTCGTTATTTCTTTCTTTACATGCCATGCTTTTGGAAAGGTCTTTAGGATGTGTATAAAACCATGCACCCAACAACTCCATTGGAACTCCTTCCCTGTTTTGTCTGTCCTTACATTATTGCAAATGTTGTCGAGGGTCAGAATTGTCAGACAAGGAGGTAACTCCTTAAATGTAGTAGTATTATTCATTCAAGTTGTTCATTATTATATACAAGAGGGAGTGACTGTTCAATTCATCTCCCGATGACTCTCCATTTTCTCTATTATTTATTTACACTATTTACAGTTGTTCACCCAATCCCTATGATTAGGTGTCAACATTCTCCCCCTTAATATGAAGGGATGTTGGTGAATCCAAGCATCGTTCTGAATATTTCAAGCTTTTCTCTTCCAAGCGCTTTGGTGAAGATGTCTGCAATCTGCTCATTAGTGGAACAATGGTGAAGATGGATTGTTTTGGCCTCAACATGATGTCGAATGTTGTAGCTTCATGTTCCGGATTATCCACAGTTTCCAGTTTAGTCTGTCAACGTTTCGAACCCCAACGGGGGTCCATCATCAGGACGCTTCTGAAGGATAGAAATGATAAGGTTAATCACAAGCTTCTTAATCAGTATAATAATAGGTCATTTTTAAAATTCCTCAATTTGCTAAGGTTAATCACAAGCTTCTTAATCAGTATAATAATAGGTCATTTTTAAAATTGAGCCTGGCCCTAATCAGAAGTGAAATTAAGAGAACACGGGCAGCCTTGGATAATCTCAACAAATTGGCCCTCTCTTGGCATCTGAAACTAACTGGGAAAATTAGCTTTGATCTTTGGAAAATTATTGATGCAAAAGCTGCATTAAAAGCGCAGACAGAAGGAAGAATAGCTAGAGAAAGACAATCTAGGAAGTTAGCCCAGCTGGAAAATGGCATGAATGGCAGCAACAGCAACATGAATAATAACTTCTACAGATCCTGGACTGTTCCAGATTCCTACGCTGCCCCTTATGATTCCGCTTTGAGCCCTGATGTCACCTTCGTTTCCAGAAATGTCAGTAGCAATCCTGATCCCTGCGCTGGCTCATTAATTAAAATTGCAGGTCCAGAGGTCAACACAGGTTCAGCAATAATTAAAAACTCTGATTCAAATCATGATATTATCGAAGGATCAGAAGTTGATTCGGTTGGGCAGATCGAGGGTCCATCTTCAAGCGTTATTACTAACTCCGGTCTAGAGATTAATCATAATATCATCACCGGTTCAAGAAGCGATACGGTGCTTCATGAAAGCAAGGGTATTAACACAAGTAAGGCAAGGAACGCAAACAGAAATCCATTAAGTGTTAATGCTGGTCCAACGTGCCTGGAGGTTAAAGATATTAACGCAAACAGAAATCCATTAAGTTTTAATAATGCTGGTCCAACGTGCCTGGAGGTTGAAGATATTAACGCAAACAGAAATCCATTGAGTTTTAATGCTGGTCCAACGTGCCTGGAGGTTGAAGATATTAACGCAGAGCAGATAGTGGGTACAGCAAACAGCCGTAACGCCAACGTTAGCCCAGGCTCAGAAGTTAGCACCGGTGGGAATTTTAACGCAGATGAAGGTGATAACAGGAAAAATAATGCAAGTCCAGAAGTTGATTTTAACGCTGAAGAGGTGATCAAAGGTTATACCATCGAAGGAAACGCAGGTCCACTAATTAACACAGATAACGCAGTTTCAGACGCTGAATTTAAAGCTGGTTCAGAAAATGATTCGGTGTTCAAGGGTAATAAGGCTATCATCGCAGGAAACGCAGGTCAATTAAACATTAACGCAGATTCAAGAAATATCAATGCTGGAAGCACAGGTCTGAAGGAAGATGCCATGACCAACGCTTGTCAAGAATGTCATACCAGCGCAGGTGAAACGATGGGGCCGATCGACTATGGTAATAATGCTTCCTACGCTGCCCCAGGTTCAAATATATTTCCCAGCACATTAATTAATAATACTAATTCCGCAAGCAGGTCAGGCACATTAATTAATAACATTAATTCCGCAAGCAGTTCAGTTAGTAAAGTGCGATTGTGTAATTCGGTTTTTAATAGCAGTAGTAAGGATATAAGAGTCAGGAATTATAATACGCTTATGAACAGAGGCCGCCTAAAGAATATAAAATTCGTTGCTGCAAATAATTCAAACTATGGGATGGGCAATAATCTTGATGCTTCCAGCGATAACATTAATAGGGTGGGCATTAATAGAGTTGGGGACCCCTTTGTTCAAAATTCACAAGGAAAAAAGCTTGTGAATCTCTCATCTACAATACTCAATCCTGAAGAAATTAAAATCTTGAGCAAGGGTTTGGGATTTGCAGTCTCACCAAAGGACATCCCTTTCGAAAGCATCATTTGCAACATTGAGAATGGGACACAAGGTCTCTCCTCAAATGACAGGGAAATATTAAGACAGGAATGTTCGTTAGCCTTGTTGAAATCAAAGCGCCCAAAGAGTAACCTTGATAAAGAAGGGAGAGAGGCTCTGAAGTCTATTCGTAATAATGATAAAATAGTGGTTCTAAAAGCTGATAAAGGTGGAGCAACAGTTGTGCTAAACAAGGAAGACTACATTCACAAAATGAATGAGCATTTGAGTTGTGGAAGTTATAAAAAGATCAATTCCAACCCAATTCCCAAGGTGATGAGGCAAGTCAAGAAAGCCATCATGGAAACCAACCTGGATGACAAATTAAAAAAGAGGTTGATGCCCACATGTGAGGTTATTCCTAGAATCTATGGATTACCGAAAATCCATAAAGAAGGGGTCCCTCTCAGACCAATTGTCAACACCATTGGTTCCCCTACATATGAATTAGCTAAATATGTAGCCAAAATCCTAAAACCTCTAGTTGGTAACACAGACTCCATAAAAGACTCAACAGATTTTGTTAAATTTATTAGGGATAAAAAGGTGGACAAAGATGATATTCTAGTAAGCTTTGATGTCGTATCGTTGTTTACAAAGATTCCCCTTGATGAAGCTATACATGTTATAAAGATGGCCACCGATCCTCAAACAGCAAAACTTGCGGAAATCTGTTTAAGATCCACCTTCTTCAGTTTTCAAGATCACTATTATGAGCAAAATTCAGGAGTTGCCATGGGTTCCCCGCTCTCACCTATTGTAGCTAACCTGTACATGGAGCACTTTGAGAAAAAAGCCCTTGACTCATTCCACTTAAAACCAGCATGGTGGAAAAGATTCGTTGATGACACCAACCTGAACTGGACTCATGGTAAAGCGGAGCTTGAGAAATTCTTCAATCATCTGAACTCCTTATCCTCTGAAATCAAATTTACTATGGAACTTGAAGAGAATGCTAAGATCCCCTTTCTAGATGTCCTGATCGGTAGAAAGGAAGATGGAACTTTGGGACACCAAGTCTATAGAAAGAAGACTCACACGGATAGCTATCTTCATGCTGACTCTTACCATCATCCGTCCCAGAAATCTGGCGTTTTAAACACCCTTGCTGTCAGAGCTTTCAGGATTTCTGACCCAGATCACCTAAAGGAGGAGATTGAACACTTAACCTCTGTCTTCAAAAGCATTGGGTACAAAGAATGGAGTATCAAGAAGGCTATAAAAAGGGCTCAAGACAGGGCCCTCTCTAAGCGAAACCCTGAGGACAAAGAGAATCAGGGGAGGGTTTACCTTCCATACATCCAGGGGGTTACCGACAAGATTGCGAAAATATTAAAAAAGAAAAACATAGATACTCAATTTACAACATGTGGGACCATAAGGCAGACGATGAGGTCAGTTAAGGACAACATCGATCGTCAGCAACTCAAGGGAGTGTATAAGATTGACTGCTCGTGTGGGAAGAGTTATATTGGGGAAACAGGTCGATCTCTGAAAACAAGGCTTAAAGAACACGCAGCTGACATAAAGAATGATAGATCTCGTACGTCAGCTCTTGCGGAACACTCATCCAAGACCAAACATCACATGTGTTTGGAAGACGCCAAGGTAATTGCAAGGGAGGACAATTGTCACAAAAGGAAAATCAGAGAGGCCATTGAAATTATGAAAGTCCCGCAGAACCTCAACAGAGACAATGGAAGCAAAATCAGTGGGAACTGGTTCCCCCTCATCAGACGAATCACCCCTTCGAATCCCGTGGAAGCTCAAGATCAATAGACCCTCCGGTCAGAAGGTATGCTTATTTAAATAATTTAATAATTTAATAATTAATTAATCTTCCCCATTTTTAAAATAAATTTAATTTAATTAATTATATTAATTTAATTCAATTTAATTAATTAGATTAATTAAATTGAATTGAATTAAGGCTTAATTAAATTAAATTAAATTAAATTATGGGCTATCTTAGATATTAAAATAAATTAGGGGTTAGGTTTTTAAATTAATTAAAATAAAATAGGGGTTAAGTTTTTAAAATTAATTTAATAAAAAGTAATAGTATTAATTAATATAATATTAGAGGCTCAATTTAATGATTAGATAAATATGAATTAAAATAAATTAAACAATTATGATTATTAAAAATTAATTGAGTGAATTAGGTTTTAGTAAGATTGAATTAACTTAATTTATTTTATCCATTAAAAATAATCCAATTAAGTAATTTTAGCTAATAGTATAATTGAGATTTTATTAATAAATAAGCTAAAAAATTTTAGACAATTAATAATAATTTCTTGAAATTAATTAAAATAATATAAAGCATTATTAGGGTTAGTAATATAGTGAATTAGGGTTTTAAAAATTCAAAATTAAAATTAATATAGTAGTTAATATAATATTAAATTTAATTATTATAGAATAAAAATAAAATCTGATTAAAATAAGAATAAAGGAATTAGGTTTAATAAATAGTGTTCTTATAAGGTGAATGTTATATGAATTAGCAAGATTAATCTGATTAATCTAATATAAATAATAATATCTCAATTCAAATAAAAATATCAATTAATAATAAATGATAAGGGTTTTAAATATCCCCTTTAAATTAAGTAATTAGTGAATTTTAATTAATTTTAACAATTTAAATAATTTTTTTTATCAATTATAGCAATTAATTATATTAATTATAATTGATTAATTAATCTAAATAATAAAATTAAAATGAATATTAAATAATTCATTAATAATAATTACAACTATAAACAAATTAATATTATTAATAAAAAGTAATGTCGGCTGTCAGTTTAGGGTTCCTTTGTGTATTTATATTCAGGTTCCCAGTGCTCTCTCTCTCATCTTCTTGCGTTCATCTCATTTCTATCCTTCAGAAGCGTCCTGATGATGGACCCCCGTTGGGGTTCGAAACGTCGACAGACTAAACTGGAAACTGTGGATAATCCGGAACATGAAGCTACAAAAGACTTCCACAGAGGCTTGAAAACCAACATAACTTCCCTGTACGGAGGGGAAACATGGAAAGAGATCTGTACTCTCGAAATCCTGAGGACAAAGATTGAGAGAAGAGCTGCGGACCTGCAATTTCTGAAACACTGTAGGAACAAGGAAATCATTCCTCAATTTGCTAAGGTTAATCACAAGCTTCTTAATCAGTATAATAATAGGTCATTTTTAAAATTGAGCCTGGCCCTAATCAGAAGTGAAATTAAGAGAACACGGGCAGCCTTAGATAATCTCAACAAATTGGCCCTCTCCTGGCATCTGAAACTAACTGAGAAAATTAGCTTTGATCTTTGGAAAATTATTGATGCAAAAGCTGCATTAAAAGCGCAGACAGAAGGAAGAATAGCCAGAGAAAGACAATCTAGGAAGTTAGCCCAGCTGGAAAATGGCATGAATGGCAGCAACAGCAACATGAATAATAACTTCTACAGATCCTGGACTGTTCCAGATTCCTACGCTGCCCCTTATGATTCCGCTTTGAGCCCTGATGTCACCTGCGTTTCCAGAAATGTCAGTAGCAATCGTGATCCCTGCGCTGGCTCATTAATTAAAATTGCAGGTCTAGAGGTCAACACAGGTTCAGCAATAATTAAAAACACTGGTTCAAATCATGATATTATCGAAGGATCAGAAGTTGATTCAGTTGGGCAGATCAAGGGTCCATCTTCAAGCGTTATCACTAACTCCGGTCTAGAGATTAATCATAATATCATCACCGGTTCAAGAAGCGATACGGTGCTTCATGAAAGCAAGGGTATTAACACAAGTAAGGCAAGGAACGCAAACAGAAATCCATTAAGTGTTAATGCTGGTCCAACGTACCTGGAGGTTGAAGATATTAACGCAAACAGAAATCCATTAAGTTTTAATAATGCTGGTCCAACGTGCCTGGAGGTTGAAGATATTAACGCAAACAGAAATCCATTGAATTTTAACGCTGGTCCAACGTGCCTGGAGGTTGAAGATATTAACGCAGAGCAGATAGTGGGTACAGCAAACAGCCGTAATGCCAGCGTTAGCCCAGGCTCAGAAGTTAGCACCGGTGGGAATTTTAACGCAGATGCAGGTGATAACAGGAAAAATAATGCAAGTCCAGAAGTTGATTTTAACGCTGAAGAGGTGATCAAAGGTTATACCATCGAAGGAAACGCAGGTCCACTAATTAACACAGATAACGCAGTTTCAGACGCTGAATTTAAAGCTGGTTCAGAAAATGATTCGGTGTTCAAGGGTAATAAGGCTATCATCGCAGGAAACGCAGGTCAATTAAACATTAACGCAGATTCAAGAAATATCAATGCTGGAAGCGCAGGTCTGAAGGAAGATGCCATGACTAACGCTTGTCAAGAATGTCATACCAGCGCAGGTGAAACGATGGGGCCGATCGACTATGGTAATAATGCTTCCTACGCTGCCCCAGGTTCAAATATATTTCCCAGCACATTAATTAATAATACTAATTCCGCAAGCAGGTCAGGCACATTAATTAATAACATTAATTCCGCAAGCAGTTCAGTTAGTAAAGTGCGATTGTGTAATTCGGTTTTTAATAGCAGTAGTAAGGATATAAGAGTCAGGAATTATAATACTCTTATGAACAAAGGCCGCCTAAAGAATATAAAATTCGATGCTGCAAATAATTCAAACTATGGGATGGGCAATAATCTTGGTGCTTCTAGCGATAACATTAATAGGGTGGGCATTAATAGAGTTGGGGACCCCTTTGTTCAAAATTCACAAGGAAAAAAGCTTGTGAATCTCTCATCTACAATTCTCAATCCTGAAGAAATTAAAATCTTGAGCAAGGGTTTGGGATTTGCAGTCTCACCAAAGGACATCCCTTTCGAAAGCATCATTTGCAACATTGAGAATGGGACACAAGGTCTCTCCTCAAATGACAGGGAAATATTAAGACAAGAATGTTCGTTAGCCTTGTTGAAATCAAAGCGCCCAAAGAGTAACCTTGATAAAGAAGGGAGAGAGGCTCTGAAGTCTATTCGTAATAATGATAAAATAGTGGTTCTAAAAGCTGATAAAGGTGGAGCAACAGTTGTGCTAAACAAGGAAGACTACATTCACAAAATGAATGAGCATTTGAGTTGTGGAAGTTATAAAAAGATCAATTCCAACCCAATTCCCAAGGTGATGAGGCAAGTCAAGAAAGCCATCATGGAAACCAACCTGGATGACAAATTAAAAAAGAGGTTGATGCCCACATGTGAGGTTATTCCTAGAATCTATGGATTACCGAAAATCCATAAAGAAGGGGTCCCTCTCAGACCAATTGTCAACACCATTGGCTCCCCTACATATGAATTAGCTAAATATGTAGCCAAAATCCTAAAACCTCTGGTTGGTAACACAGACTCCTTCATAAAAGACTCAACAGATTTTGTTAAATTTATTAGAGATAAAAAGGTGGACAAAGATGATATTCTAGTAAGCTTTGATGTCGTATCGTTGTTTACAAAGATACCCCTTGATGAAGCTATACATGTTATAAATATGGCCACCGATCCTCAAACAGCAAAACTTGCGGAAATCTGTTTAAGATCCACCTTCTTCAGTTTTCAAGATCACTATTATGAGCAAATTTCAGGAGTTGCCATGGGTTCCCCGCTCTCACCTATTGTAGCTAACCTGTACATGGAGCACTTTGAGAAAAAAGCCCTTGACTCATTCCACTCAAAACCAGCATGGTGGAAAAGATTCGTTGATGACACCAACCTGAACTGGACTCATGGTAAAGCGGAGCTTGAGAAATTCTTCAATCATCTGAACTCCTTATCCTCTGAAATCAAATTTACTATGGAACTTGAAGAGAAAGGTAAGATCCCCTTTCTAGATGTCCTGATCGGTAGAAAGGAAGATGGAACTTTGGGACACCAAGTCTATAGAAAGAAGACTCACACGGATAGCTATCTTCATGCTGACACTTACCATCATCCGTCCCAGAAATCTGGCGTTTTAAACACCCTTGCTGTCAGAGCTTTCAGGATTTCTGACCCAGATCACCTAAAGGAGGAGATTGAACACTTAACCTCTGTCTTCAAAAGCATTGGGTACAAAGAATGGAGTATCAAGAAGGCTATAAAAAGGGCTCAAGACAGGGCCCTCTCTAAGCGAAACCCTGAGGACAAAGAGAATCACGGGAGGGTTTACCTTCCGTACATCCAGGGGGTTACCGACAAGATTGCGAAAATATTAAAAAAGAAAAACATAGATACTCAATTTACAACATGTGGGACCATAAGGCAGATGATGAGGTCAGTTAAGGACAACATCGATCGTCAGCAACTCAAGGGAGTGTATAAGATTGACTGCTCCTGTGGGAAGAGTTATATTGGGGAAACAAGTCGATCTCTGAAAACAAGGCTTAAAGAACACGCAGCTGACATAAAGAATGATAGATCTCGTACGTCAGCTCTTGCGGAACACTCATCCAAGACCAAACATCACATGTGTTTGGAAGACGCCAAGGTAATTGCAAGGGAGGACAATTGTCACAAAAGGAAAATCAGAGAGGCCATTGAAATTATGAAAGTCCCGCAGAACCTCAACAGAGACAATGGAAGCGAAATCAGTGGGAACTGGTTCCCCTTCATCAGACGAATCACCCCTTCGAAACCCGTGGAAGCTCAAGATCAATAGACCCTCCGGTCAGAAGGTATGCTTATTTAAATAATTTAATAATTTAATAATTAATTAATCTTCCCCATTTTTAAAATAAATTTAATTTAATTAATTATATTAATTTAATTCAATTTAATTAATTAGATTAATTAAATTGAATTGAATTAAGGCTTAATTAAATTAAATTAAATTAAATTATGGGCTATCTTAGATATTAAAATAAATTAGGGGTTAGGTTTTTAAATTAATTAAAATAAAATAGGGGTTAAGTTTTTAAAATTAATTTAATAAAAAGTAATAGTATTAATTAATATAATATTAAGAGGCTCAATTTAATGATTATTAAATATGAAATTAAAAAATAAATTAAACCAATTATTATTAAAAATTAATTGAGTGAATTAGGTTTTAGTAAGATTGAATTAACTTAATTTATTTTATCCATTAAAAATAATCCAATTAAGTAATTTTAGCTAATAGTATAATTGAGATTTTATTAATAGATAAGCTAAAAAATTTTAGACAATTAATAATAAATCTCTTGAAATTAATTAAAATAATATAAAGCATCATAGCGTTGGTAATATAGTGAATTAGGGTTTTAAAAATTTAAAAATTCAAAATTAAAATTAATTTAGTAGTTATTATAATATTAAATTTAATTATTATAGAATAAAAATAACTGTAAAAATAAGAATAAAGGATTTAGGTTTTATAAATAGTGTTCTTATGAGGTGAATGTTATATGATTAGCAAGATTAATCTGATTAATCTAAATAATTAAAAATATCCATTAATAATAAATGATAAGGTTTTAAATATCCCTTTAAAATAATTAATTAATTTAACAATTTTAAATAAATTTTTATCAAATTATAGAAATTAATTATATTAATTATACTTGATTATTATCTAAATAAAAAATTAAAATGAATATTAAATAATCATTAACTGAATATTAATAATTCATTAATAATAATTACAATTATAAACAAATTAATATTATTAATAAAAAGTAATGTCGGCTGTCAGTTTAGGTTCCCAGTGCTCTCTCTCTCATCTTCTTGCGTTCATCTCATTTCTATCCTTCAGAAGCGTCCTGATGATGGACCCCCGTTGGGGTTCGAAACGTCGACAGACTAAACTGGAAACTGTGGATAATCCGGAACATGAAGCTACAAAAGACTTCCACAGAGGCTTGAAAACCAACAATCCATTGTAATTTTCCTTTCGGACAAAATAGTATATCTATTATTTGGAGCTGGTTTTCCCGCAAACGGTTTCCAAGGTAAAATATTGTGTCTATGCTTTATTGATTATCATGTGTTATTATGTCTTTATTCTCTCTCATTTTTTCTAACGGCCATCAGAGCCTTGGTGAAAGATTATCGCGATAACAAATATGTGTGAAGCAAATTGTTTATTCCCTGTTGGTGCATGATAAGAGAATGTGTAAAGCAAATTGTTTATTTCCTGTTGGTCCATGATAAGAGAATATGTGTGAAGAAAATTGTTTATTTCCTATTGGTGCATGATAAGAGAGATTTGTGGTAGGATCCACCACGTGATCGAGGTGAAGAGGAAGCAGAGGCCATGTAAGGAAAGCTCATGAGAGTTGACTGGAGAGGAGCATCCAATATTGATTGTTGAAGTTCACATGGGTCAGCAAAGAAAGTGTGCAAAAGTAGACTTGCTAGCATTGTTACTGCAGAGGTGAATCAAAGGGATATGACATCACGCTAAAGCTGGAAAGCAAGTATAGTATTGGTGTGCAAATACACCTTGAATCCCAATATTTAGAGCTTAATGAATCGTTGCTGCTAAGAAACCGAGAGTTGAGAAAAGTGATTTAATAGTTGTTGGAATGGATCTATGTAAGATCATTTTTTAAAGTTGGGCCAATGAGAGATCGTCTGGATCTGGAGAGTGCAAATGGTGTTGGAAGGCCAAGTCAAGGTATGGATCGGCACAGGCTGGAAATATAGCAAGAGAGGTTGCATAGTTACATGGATGAGAGAATGCTTATGGAGTCAATGGTGTTGAGATTTGGTGGAGCTAGCAAGTTATGGAGAGTCGCAGTAATGTGTGACACCCTAAAAGTTTTTTGGTCCAAGTTGTAAAGCCTATTGTATTCCCTAAGGTTGTGAGCCCTATTGTTTAGGCATACATGTAGTGCGGTTGCCCATGATGTCTCAAGTTGTGGAATGAACCACTTGAATAGGTACGAGGGTGGCAAGCGTACTCATATGCTAGCTTGAGGTTAGTTGTTGTAGTGTGGTGGAAAATGGAGTTATGTATAATCAAGTTATGGAATGGACCACTTGAATAGGTACAAGGATGGTAGGTGTACTCATATGCTAACTTGAGGGGGGGAATGTGACATTTGAGGATGTGAGGTGGTTGATGAACCATATACAAGAAAAGTATCATAGAAAATTGGCGGATACAACAGTTGGTTACCCATATATTCTGATGGATGGTAACATTTATATATCAGCTTCAACAGAGTCACTGAGACCATGTTAATCTCCCAGAGTCAGGTTTAGGAGGGGGATTGTTAGGTTAGTTCAAGTAAACTTAACTTGGTCATATTCAATTTACTGTTGGTGGTTTTCAGAGTCCAAGTTTTTGGTAACCCATGGTATTCTAATGGAATGTAACCTATTTAAAGGTGTGAAGACTCTGATATAATTTGCCTTTGGGCTAGGAATAGTAGTTCTATTATTTAGAGTTGACTTTCTTGCATTGGTTTCTAGGTTAAAATATGTTGTCCATGTGCTTTATGTTATGTGTCATTATATGTTTATTTCTCTCTCACACATAGCAGCAACACATTATTTACTCTGGAAAACCCCAACTGGGGAAAAATTAACCAACAATAGATCTATTATAGCTTAAAAAAAGCATGACATGACTTGAAAGCAGCCAAGTCAACCAACATCCTGGCCCAGCCAAGTCAGCCCTCCACTCAACTTAGACACATTACAATGGAGAATCTGCTATCTTTTTAAAGGCTTCATCAAATGTAATCCATGGGCTCTAATACTACAGGCCACCAAAACCATGTGCGCAAAACCACCACAGCAAACCTAACAACTTTGACTCTTTCACTAAGTCAAGATTACCCTAACATTCCCCACTTTAAAGTTTTAACTCTAGATCTACTAAGTGCCAAGAGGGATCAAATTTCTTTTCACTCTAACAGAGGTTTGCATCTTAAGGGATTTGATTCCTCATGGTGCTTGGTAGATCCACAACTAAGATAGATCTAGGCTGGTTTAATTTTCTCCTTTAAATAAACTATATTCCACATGAATACCATGGGTCAATACCACAGGTTCTCATAAACCTGCAACTCAAAAACCACCAGTAACTTGACTAAGTCAAGTTTACCTTATTAATTTAGTTTAAATTTATTTTTATTTTACCGTAGTGTTATTTTATTTTTATTTTATTTTGACCATATAAAAATGTTTAACATAGGATTTTTTTTTTTTGACCAAGTAAAATGTTTACAAGACATTACATTATAACATCTCTACCATACTGGATTAGAGAGGACATTACATTATAACATCTCTACCATACTAGATTAGAGAGGGCCTCTCAACACAATAAAATACCTTTTATCATTTTTTGAACCCAAACATGATCTAGTAATTCACAAAAGCATAAGCTTATTTCATGCACCAATCTTTGCAAAGGAGCATAACCCCTTGCTTGATCTACATTTACAGTCGACATCCATGAAAAGGTATCAAGCTTCGGCATATCACAAATCATATTCAATTTATGTTGAGAGATGGCAAGCTAAGCGTGGGTAGTTCTGAAAACTGGTGATATGCTCAGCAACATTCATCCGGCATTCTAGAAATATACCTTGCCTCATGTTTATCTCGAACTCACAACAAAGTGTTCATCAATCTCATGCCATTGTAAGTCGTTCCTAATATAGAAGCTGGCAGATGTAAGAGCCACCCATGGTTTAAAGAGATTGCATTGTGATTAGCCACCCTAAAATGATATTCCCAGCAATATTATACATGTAAAACTGTCTACTGTAGTTAGCTCTGGACATAGAATGTCATTAGCTGTTAGCCAACTTATCACATCTTAGCTCCAAGATGCACAGATGAATTTAGTGGCAAATTCACAAATCAATGTGAGCTTTATTTTTGGGGGCATGCCGCAAGGAATCTACACAGTTGTGTATTCCTGAGTGTGGAATAAATGATAAGCCTTCGTCAATATCACTCGCAGGTAGGGAACAATTAGTCACAAAGCATACATAGAGGTTTCCTGTAATCCATAAATACTTATGAACCATGTGCTGGAATTTTGATTGATGTTGAATTTTGGCCATCTTCCACAACTACATGCCAGAAAACAAGGAGAAGTACCAACAGAATGTCTAGAATGTCTATAATTTAAGGAGAATGGTAAACAAGAGGAAGAAGAAAAGTGAAGAAAGGAATCCAAGCAAAGTTTATTGAGATAATTGTAGAAGAAATGATATATTGAAAGAAATTCGAGTGACAAGAACAATAACAAACAAGCGGTTTAAGTGGGGATTATAGCCGAAGCATAAGAAGGAAACAAGGGACCATTGTAGGGAATCAATTCATTCAACTGTTCGATTCTGGTAAAGAATGATGTTTGTCTCATGCCTCTAATTATTAAAAAGACAAGAACTTATTTTATCTCGGTTCAGATTTCCAGACAAAATATCACAGCACTGGTTGAGATGCAAGTTGGAGAGAAATTGGAAATATTTTGCAGCCTTAAAGAATTTAAAAGCTTCAGTTGATTCTGTAGCATATCTTCCGGATATATCGCATTCAGTTTGTTTATAGTCGACGTTTCGAACCAGTAACAATGGTTTGAAAGACTAATCTCATTTTTTTTCAATAAATAGAGATGTGTGAGATGTTAGCCGACAGTTATAATTTTACTTGTTTTATTATATTTTGTTAATTTTGATTGTATTTGTGAATATAAGGTTTTTTAATTAATTAAATTTTTTTTTTGGTTTATGGTTATATCATTTTTGATACTTCGTAAATTATCTAAATTTCTTATTTAAATTTTTGATTAATTTTAATTATTTTATATTGGATTATTTTTAATTATTTAATTTATTAATTTATTTTTAATTAATTTCTTCTAATGAAGTTCTTGATTTTAATTATTCTAATCCTATTGTTTTAATTTATTTATTAATTCTATTTATTCTAATTATTTATTATAGTTAATTCATTTTTTTCTTATTCTATTTATTAATTTGTTATTATTATCACTGTTATTTTGTATTTGTATTAATTTTAATTATGTCGAATAATTAGAATAAATTTTTAGTTGACCCTTACTTAAACTATTGATATATGTAGATACATTACTACAAAGCATCTCACACAGGTGGCCACCATAAGCATAAACAAAGTTGGCTTAAAAGCCATAAAAGCTATCAAAATTGCCCTAGATCATCATCATCAGTCTTGCAGATACATTCAAGCCTCTAACTGAAAGTTAGATTGCTAAGGTACCATAGATCACTTTATCTTTACGTTTACATGTATAGTCTTCAAAGATGTTGACTTTGAATAGACAGGTAGGGGTTCTTTCTTTCAGGTTACAGACTAAAGAAACAAAATCAGCATTAGGCATATTAGATATAACATACTTCAGCTGTACTTGTAAATATAATTTCATTATTGAACAAGTGGACATTCTGAGCATTTCTACTCTGAAATGAGTGAAGAATCAAATCTCCTCCATGAGAGAAGCCAAGGATAGAACTGTTATCAGATGTGAAATCAAACAGCCATGGGGAAATTCTTCCTTTGCATCACGAAAGCTTTTTCCTATATAGGGCATATTAAACAAATCTAGTTACATGTGGTATCTCAGCAAGTCATCGAAAGATTACAACCACAGTAAAAAATTGCCATCCATGGGAAAGAAAAATTACTCCAAGTCTGCACACAAATATGGGTAGACAATATATATAGACCAGGGTCTATTATTTTTTACAATCTTCATGAATTAGTTTATGTGCTATACGATATGATAGGCAGGTACATTTCACATACAAGGTTCTCATCCTCCATCATATCGCAGTTTTAAACAAGTCAGGAAACCAAAAACAAATTACCAACTAGCTGTCTGGCAACCAAAAACCTAAGAACTATTTGTCTGCCTAGTTGTTGAATAGTAGATACATTTAAATTTTACATGCTTTTGAAAGCTCCTGTTGGTAGTCGTTCATCCTGTCTAGTTATACAAGGATAGTACATTGCACATACCCGGTTCTCATCCTCCATTACAGTGCAGTTTTAAACAAGTCAGGAAACCAAAAACAAATAATCAACTAGCTGTCTAGCAACCATAAATCTAAGAACTATTTGGTTGCCTAGTTTTTGAATAGTATATGCATTAACATGCTACTGAAAGCTCCTGTTGGTAGTCATTGATCCTGTCTAGGTTGTTGTTACCAGTGTTGTGAAAAGCACGATAAAATTGCGATTTAATGAAAAATCGCGCTTTTTTCAAGACGGCGATTTAATCGCGATTTTTATTCGAAAAATCGCATATATATTTTTTTGCCGATTTTTTCCCGATTTTTTTCGAAAAAAAATCGCGATTTTTATGGAAAAAATCGCTGATAGTCGGGGCAGCGCGATTTATAATGAGTTTTGAAAAAAAATGAAAAAAAAAAATGAATATTTTTGTACCAAACGATTTTTTCCCAATTTTTTCCGATTCATTCCCCGCGCCGATTTAATCCCGATCGCGATTTTAACAACATTGGTTGTTACACCTCTCCTCAACTGCCTGGTACTGTCTGTAATTGCGGATGTATTGTTATCCTGCCAGTGACAGATACCAGTTCTGAGTTCTCATCATCGCTCAATGGTGAAGATCAATCCATATCATGCCCTCTAATCATAGTGTGTACCTCTTAAATACCCATCCAATATTGGATAACCAATGACCCTTAACCACTGACAATGCCCACTTCAACTGATTAAACCCTGCAGCAGTAACCATAGCGATCTTTGATAAAACTCTGCACCTCTAGTGATAGGTTTGAATTTCTAATTCTCCTCTCCAGCTGCTTGTTCAGCTCAAACACGAGAAAGGCAGCCCTATAATCACTCAGACCGAAAGAAATCAATCAGCTGGTCTCTCAGAAACAAAAATAATAACCCAGTGAAGTACACCTGCAATTTCCCTAGACGTTCTGACAATTGGAGGGACATATGCCAAAGCGAATGAAAGATGGAGTTAAAAATTTTGCAAAGGACTAGAAAACAATAAATTACATGTAGGACTAATCAACATTACAATTCATGGGCATTTGCGAACAGTGAACATATTTTAACAAGCTTCCATTTCTCTTGAGTCTCCATGTAAATTTCTGCATGGATTCAAAAGAAAGAGATGGAGCAAAGCATGAAGCACTAGATCAGAAATTCATCTGATAAGAAAAACAAAGAAAAAGCAAACACATAAGGGAAGGAATAATGAAATCAACTTCAATATGACCCATACCTTAAGATATAGTTGACCAATAAAAGTATCTTGTCCCTATAATTGCTGTAATAAAAATCTGATATGGCACAAACTAAAAATTAGAGAGACCTCAAGTAGCAATGGCATGTGGAGTGATGTTATCAGAACCGGACAAGTCATTGAACCGGTTGACTCCAAAAGCAGGAACTGGACCAGAACCAAGAATTAAAGAAAAAAAACAGAAAGAAAACCAGTCAACCAAAAGTTACATAAATGTACAAATTTTGAAAAAAAGTTAAAACATATATGTTTATGTGTATCTGTTAATTTTAGGACAACAATGGTATGTTCTATGCTTAGAGCAATTTTACTTCAATTTCTTTATTAGCCCAATATCAATAACCAGATTAGCAATCACACCAACATTGATAGTAAAATGCAGATGGAACATAAACAATAACAGTAGAAGACTAGCCAAGACAAGAGGACACAAGATATGGCACCAGCCAGGGGCAAATCCCAATGTGGGGAAACCCTTGATCAATTCTTCTTATAATTCTTCAAGTTCAGCAGAAGAGAGACTACAATGTATAATATTCACTTGCCCAATTACAGTGAAAATCTGATCGGTCAAATAGCAGAAACAGAAAGGCCTAACCAGAAAGTCAACACTGGTCAACAGGGCAGAATTCTTCCTCAATTCAAATCGGTCAAACCCAGTCAACTTCGGCCTCCAACAGCAAGTCTGATCAGCCCAAAAACAGTCCGAAAATCCAGTCAAACCTGGTCAACAAAAGTCAACGCAGCATCCAGCCCTAGCACAGTCAACGTTGGTCAAACAGAGGTCAGATTGCCTTGGATTTTGTGCCCAGAACTGCGTCCTGCTCAAACAGAATTCCTCCACCCAAAATGGCACTCAAAACAGGTCAATGCTTGGTCAACGCAGTCAAAAACAGCCTCTGCAATTTCGGCCAAATTGGGTCAACAGCTGGAACAGAAAACCCTTCCTTTTCTTCGCACGTGTAGAGAGCAGCCTCTAAATTTCGTACCAATCAAATGTAGGAGAGAGAAGATTGTGAGTGAGTGAAGTGTCCAAATGAGGAGGAGGCACCATGTATTTATATGCAAACGTTGAGGATGAATAGACGTCACTGTTGGGCTTCTGAGCCTACATCAGTTTGCTGGCCAACCTTGACAATTTGTCCATAATCAAAATAAATTCATTATTCCATTTGTACATGTCAAAATAGGATGATCTTTAGATCAATCCTACACCTCTCAGAGAGAGGAATCCAAGAAAAATATGAGCTGCCTCATATGAGCTGTCCAATGTGAAGTTTGGCCCTAGTTGCCAAAATTAACACCTGTGAAACTGTCTGACAATATGTACCATCACTGTCTCTGCTCTGCTTTGTTGAACTATGAAGAAAGAAGAAATGATCAAGAATGTATTATACCATTCTCCACTGACCCAAAGTCAGTCTCCAATAATAAAGAGTGTGTCATACCACTCTTAACCGACCCAAAGTAAGTTTCCATTGATCCCAGATCAATATCAACATCCTAGCATAGGGAGTATGGTAGTACACAATGCGTCCATCGGTAGTACTATACTACTATGGTCCCTATCCTCATTTCCCTACTCATTAACCAAATGAGAGGTACTTCCCATGAGTACCGGACTGCATGGGTAGGATGTGCCGCCAGGAGAAGATGAACTACTCATCCTGCTCATATGCCATAGGAGAAGGTGAACCACTCATCCTATGCACATGCCACCATGGGGTATCTGTTAAATTTAGATATGTTCTATGCTTAGAGCAATTTACTTCAATTTTCCATATTAGCCCATTGTCAATATTCAGATTAGCAATCACATCAACATAATAGTAAAGTGCAAATAGAACATAAACATAAACAGTAGAAAACAAGCCAAGACAAGAAGACACAAGATATGGCACCAGCCAGGGACAAACCCCAATGTGGGGAAACCCTTGATCAATTCTTCTTATATTCTTCAATAGTTCAACAGAGAGAGAGTACAAGTATACAAAACTGATATTTATGACAGCAGTAGAAAAGGATCTTGACCAGAGACAACAATGTTGGTCACACAGAACAAAATCTTCCTTTGAAGATCATTCATAAGGTATCAACAAGATGTACAGCAAACTGAGCCAATCATGGTCAAACCTTGACCCAAAACATCTCCCAAAACTCTGATGTCTTCTTGTTGCACTAGCTGTCACTGCTTCATGAAATAGGAAACATCTGTTGCTGTCATCATGATGACTGGTTAGGGCACCAAGCACAGTCCTCCAACAATCATCAAAACAGCCTAGGACAACTCCTTGGATATGTTGTTGATCTGGGCAATATATAAGCCCTCAAACACCTCTACACAATCCTTGACTGTGGTGTTATGGCATGCGGCCTAACACACAGTCTTCCTGTAGCTTCCAAGCAGCACAAATATGATCCTTGATCCTCTAATGATACCTCAACATATCTGATCCTAAACTCCCCTAACTCTGCCCTCCTAAACAGCGTCACAATCTCCCTGAAATGGGCTTCAGAACAGCGTTTTTTCTCCACGCTGAATACTCCTTCTTGCGACAGTGGTCATGTTGTTCCTTTAGGCAGATTCAAGCCCAACGCATGGACTTGTCACCCTCAAACAGTGGTTGCACCCTCTAGCAAACCCTCCTTGCCTCGGCCTCCTCCAATCAGTCATTTTGTCCTCTAAATGGACCCCTGTAATAGCCCTCAAATGTCCACACTGTCCAGTCCTCTCCTTGTTGCAGCTAGTGCTTCCTTTTGCTGTAGCTAAGGGCTTCTTCTTCATTTCCTCTTGCTGTGGATATGACCTCTCCGTGTTGCGGAATTAGGGTCTCCTTTTTGACAACGAATTAGGGCCTTTTGACTGTGGATGGATGACCTTAGATTAGGTCTCTCTAGACTGCGGATAGAGCTTTCTTTACGCAGCATATTAGGGATTCTTTAAGCAATGTATAGGAGCCTCTTTAGGTTGTGTATAGGAGCCTCTTTACTACGGCCAGATCTCCTCACAAGACTGTTGCTAGGGCTTCTTAGATCTGCGGCTAGATCTCCTTCATGACTGCATCTAGGGCTTCATGACTACAGCTACGCTTCATGATTACGGCTAGGCTTCCTCTAGACAGCATATAGGAGCCTCCTTCAACTGCAGATATAGGGTTGCATCTAGACAGCGTATCAAGCTCTCCCTCTAGACCTCTCTTTCCACCAAAACCCAAACCAGTGGAGAGAGATCACAAGAGATGAGTGTGTGTCAAATGACTTGAAGACTCCTCCTAATTATAATGCAACGTTGAGGATAAGTTGGGGTAATTTGCTTGCTGGCCGACCTTGAGAAATTGTCAATAATATGAATAAATTCATATCTCCAAAAATACAAGTCGGAATCGGATGATCTTTAGATCAAATCCTACACCTCCCGAAGAGAGGAATCCAAGAAAAATATCAGCTGCCATAAATAAGATGACCCACATGGAGTTTGGCCTAATTGACAATTTTAACACTCCCTCTCAACTAGGGAGAACTCCCTCTGCTAATCCATCTGCCAGTTTGTACTATCTTTGCCATCAATGCAATGCCCTGCACTGCTCTGCTCTGCTGAACTATGAAGAAGAAGTGATCGAGAATGTATCATACCATTCTCTACTGACCCGAAGTTAGTCCCATATAAAGAGTGTCTCATACCACTCTTACTGATCCGAAATCAATTCCAAATAAAGAGAGTGTCTCGTACCACTCTTACTGATCCGAAATCAGTTCCAAATAAAGAGTGTCTAATACCACTCTTACTGATCCAAAATTAGTTCCAAATAAAGAGTGTCTCGTACCACTCTTACAGATCCGAAATCAGTTCCAAATAAAGAGAGTGTCTCATACCACTCTTACTGACCCGAAGTCAGTTTCAATTGATCCCAGATCAATATCATCCTAGCATAGGGAGTCTGGTAGTACACGATGCATCCATCAGTAGTACTATGGTCCCTGTCCTCATTTCCCTACACATTGGCCAGATGAGAGGTACTTCCCATGAGTCCTAAACTGCATGGGTAGGATGTCTCAGTAGGAGAAGGATGAACTACTCATCTTGCCTACATGTCGTCAGGGGTATCCAAGGGGAAGGCTAAACCACTCACCCTGTACACAACGAATCACTTGGGGAAGGCTAAACCACTCACCCTATGATTGTGTCTCAGCAGGAGAAGGATGAACCACTCATCCTACCTACATAGAAAACCACTAGGAAAGGCTGAACCACTCACCCTATGGTTGCTCATTGCTCCAAGAAGTACCCCCAAGCCCCCCGGAGCTCAATTTCCATATCATACAGGGCCCTCAGGAGAGAGTCTCTCCACGACTCCTAGTCATTCTCGGAAAGTCAAGAATTTGACCTTTCCCAGGGGCTTCATCAGAATATCGGCGACCTGCTCATCAGCCCCAATGTGCTGGAGCCCTATTGCTCCTCGTTGTACCATATCCCGTATAAAGTGG
>APFE030707957.1:0-13406 GCA_000404065.3 Pinus taeda
CTATTTCCAGTTGTAAGCATATTTCAGTATTTTCCATTAATGAAATGAAGTATTATTTCCGCTGCATCTTTGTGTATATGGTTATCTCTGTATTTTATTGTGTTCCTGTTTAAATCTGGATCAGCTACACTCAAGACTATGATGTGCATGTTATCAGATGAGTTGGACACAGGTTCCACATCAATGTTTCCAGATGCAACAGAGGTGAGATTTCTCTTTCATCAGGATGTCAACAATGAGCACACGAACACCATCATGGACTACCAAGCCTGGCATCAGTATGCCACATCAACGATCACGAGGATGTCAAAGAGGTTATCTTCCCATAGTTTTCCAAGACTTAGTAGTGTCTTGCATGACTTTCTCAAGCCTATTTTGTCTAACATGGGTACATGTGTAGATTGTAATGTAACATATTGTAAAAGTGAAATACCAAGTGTCAATGGTCGAATGTAACATTCATGTAGTAGTTGAAGATTCATGATGGTAGGTGAAGAGTCACAAAAGGGAATGTCAAGGGTCACCCCACCCTTTTCTATTTACAGAACCTCATAACTCATTGGACATGATTTTGGGATCCAAGATTCTTATAGGTGTATCTGAAAGAAATCTTGGAGTGTATTATGATGAGCCTTGGCTTCTCCACAGTGCAGAGCTAGTATATCTCTTTGGAGCAACAGAGAATAGTGACAGTAACATCTCGTTGTTGGCACTAGTAGTTAGACATGGTTGTATGTATGATTGGAACTTTCACTTTCTTAATATAACAGAGCCAACATGTTTCATGCATATGTTATTATTGTATTTCATTTATCTTGGTTACTCTAATGGTATATGTAACTCTTTTATTATGCAGGTATGTATGGACTCTTTCTATATATGTATGTATGAAACTTGTTAAGGTGTGTTGTTGATTTAACCATCACTTTGGATTATTGGTTTACCTGCCTTACAACTTTTGATGTATCTATGCTCGTGTGGTCACCTCCATGTACCATGTTTCCATAGGTTTCCAAGGGGTGCACTTATTCCACTTTCTGTGTGTTAGAACACTTCATGCGCCTTCTTGGCATGTCGCACTGGTCATATCCTTGCTACGAACAAGGACATTCTGCTTTCCCTTGTGTGCAACCGCGATCAAGGAAATACCGGACGACCCACTGCTGCGACCCCTCCACCAAACGGTCTGAGGACTAGTATGGAATTCTTATCAGGGATATCCCCTGACATGTTGGTGGGTCTAGCACTGTCAACGAGAACTAATGTTGGGGGAGATGGACTACTTTCTCTAATTTTTGTATGTATATATGTTAATGTATGTATGTCTACTTGTCCAATGCATCTTTGCTAATAACTATGTACAATTTTATATATGACAATCATAGTGTAGTTGAGAAATAGTCCAAAAAATAATTTAAAATGGTAGCATACATGCCACTCTCCCGACATCAAGAAAACACCTATATCATACCTAGTTACATCTTCCTCCAATTTGGAACGCTGCTACAAGTTTTGAAATGTAGGAATGGTGCTTAAATGAATTTATTTCTCAACTCGTCAAAGGCCTTTTGTTACGAATTCCCATTATATATGTTATCCACTCACATTTATGAAGTGTTGAGAAATGGAAACATGAAATTATAGTTTAATTTGTCCTTGAGTTAAATTGAGAATTGAAATTGAAATATATTGTCATAGCAACTTGTAAATAGTTAATTAAGTTTAATTAACTTAATTATCTTAGGAATTTCGATTTGGAAGTCTTTTTGAAATCATGTATATGTTCTCCTTATATTTTAGGGTTCTAGTATGAGTTTAATTGTGAGTTGTAATTAGATAAACGAGTTTACTGAGTTAAGTTAAGTTAAGTTAAATTAGTTCCAAACTATTTCTGCAACTAATAGAGAGTTAATAGTCAGTTGGTGCACTAATGTATCTACTAGTGCTACTCCAGTTAACTGAAGATTCACTCATGAGAAACTCATGAATGTTGATTATGAGAAAGACCCAGTCGAGACTACATTACAAGGCCAATGTACTATTAGTTGTATGATTTACTGAGTTGTATAGATCATGCATGCAGTCAGGGATTGAACCTAGTGTGGATTCTGTAGTTCTGGATGCAATGGATTCTGATTTTATGGGCTATTCAGCCATCATGATTCCACAAGGAAATATGCGCTTGGAGAGCTGCAGAATTAGCTAGTCATTGACCAAGCCCTTCCTTGTGAACTGAGGATTGATTATAATGAGTGTTGGGATTGTTCTTATGAGGAAAATCATTCTATTATCATCTTGGATTTCTGAAATACGAAATGCAGATAGTAGGGCTTTGAGTTGTGGCTTTCCCCAGATATTTATTGTGTTATGTGTATTTGATTATCTTCCTCTTGTCGATTATTGTTTTCATCGATCTATTGGCTTCCACTCGTTGAAAGTAGAAGTAGATTCCTGTCTTTTTCTTTAGTACATTGCATGAACTTTTGAATCTACAAGATTTTCTACATGGTATCGAAACTGAGAACAGTATACTAGAGGAAATTTGGAAGTTTTGAGTTTTGGGTTATAGGTGAAATTCGAATTTGCAATACATACTTTAGGATCGACATATGGCGTTCTACGGTTTGTGGCTCGAGTATGACTTGGAAGGCAGCTCAAATTTTATAGCCTAGAGGGACAAAATAGAGGTTGTGCTAGAGGAAAATTACTTGAAGGAATTTGTTTATGAACAAACTCCTAAGCCAACAACATCAAATGTATAGAATTTGTCCAAATGGAAGAAGTGTGTGGCAAAGGAAATGCTAATAATCCTTGCGAGAGTTCGAGACTACATTGTATTGAGTCTCCATGGCAAGGAAACTCGGTATTCTATGTGAAAAACATTGACGAAATTGTATCAAAATATCAGTGACCAAAGGAAATTGGCACTGATGGACAAACTTCAAAAAATCATAATGGAGAAAGGTGAGACTATTTCAAAATACTTGACCAAGTTCACTCAATTTCATGATGAACTTGGAAGTGTTGGAATAATGGTTGCTAAGGAAGGTATGGTGGGACTTTCTCTTCTAGTTCTCCCAAAGAGTTGGCATAGTTATCGGGATTTTGTCAATGGTCGGGAGAAGCTACCAGATTGGGAATGATTGTGGTCATATTTGATGTAGGAGGAGATTAGGAGGAACACTAGGGATGGATCTTCCTCAAAGACTAATGATCAAGGGAATTGTGCCTTAGCAATTAAGGAGAAGAAGGGGAAAGGGAAATATTCCCATTCCAAATCATGTTCTTATCATGGAGGTAAGAATAAATACGTGATGAAAGTTAAGTGTTTTCATTGTCATGAGCTAGGCCATTTTGCTACAACTTGTCCACTCAAGAATTCCAAGAAGAAGTCCCGAGGAGGAGTGATAGGTGAGGCTTTGGCATCTCAATTCGAATTGGACTTTTCCCTCATTGCATGCATGGTTTCATCAATGATGGGAAGTGTATGGTACTTATACAGTGGAGCTTCATTCCACATGACTGGTGATAAAGAGTTATTCAGTTACCTGGATGATAAAGATCTCCATATGCATCGATATGGGTGACGACGAGAAGTATAGTGTTACTAGATTAGGCATGATTACTCCTTAGAGGGGGCATGTAGCTCCACTCACCTTGAAGAATATTATGTATGTGCTCGGGTTGAAGAAGAACTTGATATCTATTTCCATGCCTGAGGATAGAGGCTATGATATGATCTTCTCAAAAGGAAAGGCATTCCTTTGACAGATAGCCACAAGTTAGGTAAAGAAGATATGGATTCAGGTGAAGAATCTCTATAAGTTAGAGGTAGAGGAGTGTGATTCTTTGAGCACAAATGAAGAAAGGGTGTAGATCCAAGACGTCAGTGAGTTGTGGCATAGGGGATTGGGCCTCTTTCATCATGAGGCTTTGAAGATATTGCAACATATCTCTACCAGTCTTCCCAAAGGTACGCTTAAGCAAGTTGATATATGCAAGGGGTATACTTTGGGAAAATACACATAGTCTTCCTTTCATGATAGAAAATGTTGAGAACAGACTATACTAGAGAGAATCCATTCAGATGCATGTGGACCATTCTCGATAGCATCCACGACAAAACACGGATATTATGTTATATTTGTTGATGACTATTCTTGTAAATGCTTGATATTTTTCATCTAGAAAAAGGAGAAAACTTTCACAAAGTTTTGTGAGTTTAAAGCATTGGTGGAGAAAGATTCAGGCAATAAGGTTAAAGCTCTATGGAGTGATAATTGTGGTGAGTATGTCTCAAATGATTTTAAGAACTTATATGCAATGTTAGGGATTAAACGGAGTTTATAGCACCCCATAACCCTCAACAGAATGGGGTGGCCAAGAGGAAGAATAGAAGCATAGTACAGGCAGTGATGGCAATGTTGCATGATCAATGCCTACCACTACACTTGTGGGTTGAGGCATGCAACACAATGCTTTATGTTCAGAACCGTAGTGACATCAGATACTTGAGATGAGGACACGAGGGGAAGATTATTCCGGTAAGATTCCAGAGGTTGGTCACTTAAGGATTTTTGGGTCATTGGTTCCATGTGACCAAAGATGAATAGAAGGAGCTTGAGCTGAAAACAGAGTTGGGGACACTTGTGGGGTACACTGATACACCTCACAACTATCGGATGTACTTGTTGACCAGTAGGATGACAGTGGTTTGCAAGGATGCCAGATTCGATGAGGAGAATGCCATACAAGTTTCCCTTGATAGGGAGATTGAGCTACATGCAGATGAGGAGCTTTTAGCTCCTAAGGTTGAGTAGTCAGAAATTGATTTGGAGTAGCCACATGTAGAGGATTTGGGAGTGGATACATCCACTAATGTAGAGTCATCCAGAGAGGGAAGAAAGTGCACTAGAGAGGCTGACAAATTATTGTATAATTGACAAATTGTTTACGAAACCAAAGACTTTGGGTTCGATCCCTAATGGAGTTTCTAATTCTGTTGAGGGACAAAGTCCCCTAGGGTTTTGGGTCAATATCCTAGTAGAGCGAGGGTTATCCACAGTAAAAAACAAGCATTCCACATAGCCATGATACTAAAATAAGCAAACTACATGAAGAGAGGTGCACCTGGGGGTCCTTCGTTCAGGTAGATCCATCTAGGGTCCAAACCCTCTTGTTGTTCCTTTCGATCCTTAAACCTGCAAAACAATCAATTCAAAGAAGCATAGTAGTATATGGATGAAGCATCATATATAAGTCGACTTCCTAACATATTGAAAGGTAGTTAGTTATACAATTGAAACAACAATTCATATGCAAACCATAACAACAACATCATAAGGATGAAGAAGATTAATTTCAGGAATAAGACAAGTGTTTCTCTATTGCAAATAACTAAAACAAAGTAAGATATGGTATCACCTGAATCTTCCTCTCCTTGGCTCCAAGCAGAACCATCGTCTAGATCCATCCAATCCCATGTCTTCAAAAGGCTCCTTCCATAACTCACACAAGGATATCTCAACTAGTGAAAAGACATCATAACTCAAGGAAACAAGGGTTTCCTGTAATGGGGGAAGTGCTGGGAGCACAAGGATTTTGAGACGTGATCAGGGATAATCTCAGTAAAGTGATTTTTCCCTCTATTCTCTCCTCCTTTAGGCCTTCCCATTGAAGCCTTTTTATACTTCTCCCAAAATAGTTTTTTAGTTGGGAATTTGTTGGGAACAGTTGGGCCACGGGAACTAATAGGTAATCAATAGGTAAAACCTGTGATTTCTGCCCGAAATTAAGGGTATTTAATTTTTTAAACTATTTTAACAAAGATACACAGTTTGGGTATACATAGACCCACGTACACACATGTTTAGCTTAGGGAAATGTCACGTATAGGGAGTAAAACACTATTTTTTAAGTATTTGGACCAGGTCTGGAAGGACGGGTTGCCCCAGGCCATGAGTGCAGCATCACAAACATCAAGAGTGATATTTGGAGCTATAACAGGAGCACCCACTTCTCAATGTGGACATAGGAGGTCACTTGAGAGGTACATTGGATACGTGGTTCTTATGGGTGAATGTGTAGTGACAGAGCCATCTACTTTTAAGGAAGTAGTGCAACAACCGGTTTGGTTTGATGCCATGGTGGAGGAGTATGATTCCATAGTTCATAACAGTGTTTGGGATGTGGTCCTGAGACAAGAGGATAAGTCAGTGGTGAGCCCCTGTTGGCTTTACAAGGTAAAGCAAGTTGTAGATGGTAGTGTGGAGAAGCATAAGGCTAGATTTGTGGCCCGTGGATTTTCAAAGGTAGAGGGAATTGACTATGATGAGACCATTGCTCCTGTTGCAAGGTACTAGTTAATCAAACTATATTGGAACTATCAGCACAGATGGGTTGGAAAATTTATCAAATGGATTTGAAGACAAGCTTCCTTAATGGCATGATTGAGGAAGAGGTGTACATAGAGCAGCCTGAAGGTTTTGAAACCTTTGACTTTGAGTCGCATGTGTATCATATCAAGAGAGCATTGTATGGGCTAAAGCATGAACCTCATGCTTGGTGCACCAGGATAGATAGCTACCTCAGTAGGTTAGCCTTCCCAAAGGCTGAAGCACATGTAAACCTATACCACATAGCGGTGGAAGGTAAGTTGTCGATCATTGTACTTTGTGTTGATGATCTCATACTGATGGGTGATGATCAACTGATCAAATATTCCAAGGAGGACCTTGCAAGAGAGTTTTAGATGAAGGACACAGGACTCAGCATTACTTTATTCACATGGAGGTATGGGAAGGACATGGGTAGTTATTTGTGTCTCGGGGCAAGTATGCCAATGATATACTCAGGAGATTCCACATGTAGAGCAACAAACCAATGGAGACTCCTCTATCAGGTAACGAGAGGAAGGAAGAAGTTACTTCAGGGGAAGTAGTGGAAGCTACTACTCACAAGAATCTTATGGGTTCACACATGTACTTGTTGAACACACGACCGTATATGTGCTATGCGGTTAATCAACTTAGTAAAGTGATGGTTAGGCCTACCAAGTTGTATTGGAAGGCAGCAAAGCATGTGTTCCGATACCTTAGGGGCAATTGTTAGTATGGATTATGGTGCATACAGACAAAAGGAGTGAAGCTTTAAGGCATCACCGATGCAGATTGGGTAGGGAGTCCATATGATAGGAAGAGAACACCAGGAGGGATCTTTAGTATTGGGTCAATGACAGTCTCTTGGTACAACATGAAATAGAGATCGGTTGCACTTAGTTTGGCAGAGGTAGAGTACATGAGTACGGGTTAGGAAGCATGTGAGGCCATCTAGATGAGGAAGATCCTGGTTGTTTTGTTTAGTCAGCAGATGGATCCAACCATGATTTACTGTGATAATTAGAGTTGTATCAAACTCTCTGAAAATCCATTCTTTCATGATCTATCCAAGGATATTGATATTTGAAATTATCATCTTAGAGATTGTGTATTGAGTTAGATTATGTTGTTAGAGTACATTCCCATGGAGGAGAAATATTTCGACATTTTGACAAAGGCACTGACAAGATGTAAATTTGAGTTTCACAGAGATAAGATCGGTGTAGTTTATAATCCCTTTCTTGTTGCGAGGGAGTGTTGAGAAATGGCAACAGGAAATTCTAGTTTAATTTGTCCTTGAATTAAACTGAGAATTAAAATTGAATCCTATTGTCATAGAAACTTGTAAATAGTTAATTAAGTTTAATTAGCTTAATTTTCTTACGAGTATCAAGTTGGAAGTATTTTTGAAGTCATGTATATGTTCTCCCTATATTTTAGGGGTCCAATATGAGTTTAATTGTGAGTTGTTATTAGATAACTCAATTTACTAAATTAAGTTCAGTTAAATTAGTTCCAAACTATTTTTGGAATTAATAGAGAGTTAACAGTCAGTTGGTGCACTAATGCATCTACTAGTGCTACTCCAGTTAACTAAAATTTCACTCATCCAAAATTCATGCATGTCAATTCTGAGAACGACCTAGTTGATACTAGAGTGCAGTGATAGTGTACTATCAGTTCTATGATTTGCTAAGTTGTATATATAATGGATGCAATCAAGAATTGAACCTAGTGTGGATTGTGTAGTTTTGGATGCACTGGATTCCCATTAATATGGGTTATTCAACCATAGGAATTGCACAAGGAAATAGGCACTTGGAGAGCTCCAAAATTGGCAACGTGTTGGCCAAGAGCTTGCTTGTGAGTTGAGGATTGAGTATACTGCGTGCTGGGATTGTTCTTGTGAGAACAAGAATTGTATTACCATCTTGGATTTATGATATATGCAATACAGATAGTTGGGTTTTGAGCTATGGCTTTCCCTGGATATTTATTGTGTTATATGTATTTGATTATCTTCCTCTTGTCAATTATTGTTTTCATTGATCTATTGGCTTCTGCTGGTTGAAAGCAGAAGTAGATTCTTGTCTTTTTCTTTAATGCATTGCATGAGCTTGTGAATCTACAAGATTTTCTACATGTGGATGGTTTGTGTAGCTACTGCTAAAAATTAAGATATGGATTCAGGCACTACACTAATAAACAAAAATTCTAACCTCAAGGACATTTATTAGGACTAGTCACTTGATGAGGGACTCAATATTTGAAGGATTTATCTTAAGCTCCTCTTTAATCAAATAGTGTAAATACACCAAAGAATGATGTCTGTGTCTAAACTATTATTTCTTAAGATTTTCTAATATCTATTTCTTCTCCAACGTCCCAAGAATTTACATTAAACGTGAGAAGTACTCCTCCTCAGTGGAATTGTAAATTGTTATGTCATTAAAATAAATAATAGTAAACAAATATAGATATTAAGGAGATAAGATATTATTCATTAATCTTGGGAATATAGCTAGTGCATTAAGTAGACCAAATGGCATGAAAAATCACTCATACAAACCTTCCCTAATTTTGAAGGTGGCCTTCTAAGTCTCTTCCTCTTGACTTGAACCTACTGATACCCTCAATTTAAGGTGAACTTGGTGTAATATTTCAGTTATTGCAACTAATGTAATATATCACCAATATTAGCCATGGGATGCCATTTCTTAACCATAATCTTCTTTGACACTTTGTAATCAATGCACATTCACCAAGTACCATCCTTCTTTTGGTAAAATTATGATGGGTACCCCACAAGGTGAGGTACTTTGTTAAATCACACCTTTCTCTAGAAACTTCCATAACTGCTTTATTTACTTTTCTTAATTCTAGAAGAGATTGTATGTATAGACCAATATTTGGGAAAGGAATATCTAGTAATATATTGATTTCATGCTCCACTTCCCTATCTTATGTTATCCTTTTAAGCTCCTTTAATGCTCCCCTATATGATTGTAACAACCATTCTATTTGTTATTTATATTTTTTATTACAACCCTCAAGGGATTCCATTTCCCTTATTGACTATTCACAATTTTGATTTCTTTCAAGAATAGAAAAAGAAATTTCTTGCTAGAAATAATCAATTTCTTAGTATTTTTGACACTTTCCAATGATATCATGGACTTGCGTTTTTGTGTGTTGACAATGAATTATTTATCATCCTTTATGAGGTTGTATTGGTTCTCTTTTCATTCCATATCACAAATACATGTAGAGAATGCCAAACACAACTCCACATATATCAAGTGGTACTACATCTAGTTCTACTTCATCAATATAATCAAGAATAATAGAAAATTTCATTATACAATATTTTGTTACCTTGACTCATGCATCCTTAGTTAATGGGATAGGATTATAACGAACCTCTAGTCCTTATTTTTAGTCTAGCTCTAGTACTATGAGATTAGACTATGAACTTGAGTCAAACAGAGCATCAATATTAGTCTTCTTGATATGCCCCTTAGTATGGAAGGGTTTTTTCATCTCCCTATCCTCCCATTGTTGATGGTTACTCAGCTTCACCTCCTTTTGCATTGGTGTTTAGATAATCTTCTCATCCACATTACAATTGCTTTCCACTTGGTTGCTTGAATCCCTAGTGAGCAGATACTTTTTCTTTTCATATGTTGAAGACATGGCTTCAACACACAATCAAGAGGAGACTAAATTACGACAAAAACAATAAGAATGCACATTAATCAATTCTTTATTCATTCTTCATAGGTATGTATAAATAGAAGATATGGACGGAGTTTTTGTACTAAATTCTAGCCAATCATTATATTTACTTTATATATTTAACCTTTATTACCCATATTTACTTAATATCTAATATATTATGTATGATAACACTATATGAGCTTAAGGGTCCCCTGAAAATATCCCTCCGCATAAATTTCTTGCTCGACCTAAGCAATTTGTTGCAACATCTTAGGTCTATAATCTTGAAAAATTATCATTACTATGCATCAGCCATGCATATTGATATTATTAGGTAACCCAATTTTGAAAACTGCCAATAGGATAGGAACATACATGTGTATAAGGTCTAACTCTCTATGTGACCATATCTTCCAAATATTGGTTAGCCAAACATTATGTATAGTACAATTGTGATTAATGCTACCTTTACAATTATCACTCTACCTAGGAATTATCAGCACTACATATCTCTTGTATGGTTGGTCATCGCTAATCGTGGATGACTCCAGTGCTCAACGATTTGTCAGTCCTACGAGTTTTTTATATGGCATGAATGAGGGTATGCAACATCAAACAACATACTATTTTTCCATTATCACAACCCAACGGATTGTTTTTCTCCTCTTCTATTAGTGATCCCAATTAGTTCGTTTTTTGTTGTTATCATCTTGTCTTTTAATCTCTTTTTGTATTTTTTTCATTTCATGTCCCATTTTTTATGCTGAAATCACCCATTGTAATTTCTCCATTGTTCAATTAAATATTTTCTTCCAAAATGTTTCATGACTTGTAAACCAAATGTTGCTAATTCAAGTTACTGTTATGCTTAATCAAAACTTTGTTTTCTTCTAAATCAAGTTATTTACATTGTTGTTTGGTAAATCATGCTTTTTATCAAACTTTTTCTTTTGTTGCTCGATCATATTAGCCATCATGGCTTTTGGAGTAAAATTTTTTTGTACTACATTACAAACACCTTAAATATAGCTCTCAAAGTCTCAATTCATAATATGTGATCAGAAATAAACTTGACTATGACACCACTCAAAAATTAACTCCCTAACTATTAGTAAAATGTAATTAAAATTATATCTTGTTGTGATTTGCACATACTGCCACTTAAAATTGTCTTTAATTATTCAATCCACTTCTGATTTAGGATTTACAATAAATTTTCACTCATCTACAGATATAATATTAACTCAATTTAACATTGAGGGTTAGTTTAGGTAGTCTCTCTCGTTAAAGGACTTATGTTCTTAAGAGGTCACAAGTTCAATTCTCTTGACATTATCAGGGCCAAGATCCATGGTAATGTTGAAAAGAAACGATCCCTTCAAGAGGATAACCAATCTCAAAAAACAATGAACCACATATATATTTTAAAAATATCAAATCTTCACTCGATTTAACTCGCTAAACAACATGAATTGTTATTTAATCACTTTGACTCGACGGAAACTATCTTTCAAGGGGGAAACTATTCATACGATTTTTTTCTACGAAAAATAACACAAAATGACCAGGTAGGCTACCAATCTATCATCTTCTGTGCTACTAATTCATGCTTACTCCAAATAACAACATCATCAACTAATGTTGAAGGATGTGCACTTTACAATAAAAAATAGAATTAAACAAAATCAGACATTATATCAATAAATAAACATTTTTCGAAATCTCCAACTTCATCAGCATTTCTCCCATTTCTCTTGTTCCACAATCATCCTGCTCAATGCCCTCTTACTAGAGTGGTGGAACAAATACAATTCGACTCAACCAATCGGTCAAGGTCAGCTAGTTCTTTTCTTGATTCAATGAATATTTTTTCCTTGGTCAATTTCACAAGTGTATTTTATCATTATTTTGGTTTATTATAGAAGGAATGATAATTTTTGGTGGCTAGAGTTGATTTATATTTGATGTCAACTAGTGTAGCATGTCAAATGTTGGCAATTAATACCACAACCATTCGGAGGGTTATTTCGTATAATCATGGCTCCGATCTTACTTTCTTTGGAATTTTCCGTGTTATGGTTCGACACTTCTTGTAATGATTTCATGCTTCTCTAATGGAAGAACTAGTCCATTGTCCTGGCCTCTTGTCCTCTTTTTCTTCTTTAGGAATCCTTTCTTTCTCTGTCTTTTTTCTTAATTGGATATAGTTGTTGCACTCAAAATATAAATTATGTAATTTTCTTTTGTTAAATAATGAAATAATTTTTTTTCTTTTTCTTTTTTCAATATATATATATATATAATATATATATATATATATATATATATATATATATATATATATATATTATATATTATATATATAGAGAGAGAGAGAGAGAGAGAGAGAGAGAAGAGAGAGAGATAATGATTATTACTTATTAACAAATACTATACACCATGTACTAAACTAATAATTTTCTCGAGACTTTTAGATCTTGTCCACTAATGAAAAAATAATATTCAATAAACAACCTTAGAAAACAGATATAAATAGTGAAATTAAATCTAAAATTTGCAACACTACTTTGTAATCACTTTTTTCCTCATGAAATTGGTTAATTTTTAGTCAAATAGATGGTGCACTTAATAATGAGTCTAATCAATAGGTATATTTTGAAGATCCTGATGCCATCCTCGAGCCTTAAAACTATTCTCCTCTCACATTAATTCACATTTTTTGATATTTTTCTTAGTAAGAGGAGTATAAGGTCTTTTTCATAATATGTGGCCCAATGTGGTTTAATTGTAGGAAAAAGAAGCATTTTTTAGGCAATTACTATGAAGGGTCTAGACGGAGAGAGCTATGAGAGAATCTACGGGGTTTTTCCACCTCCTTAACTCCCTAGCTCAGCTTGGGATCACAACATCCTCTCTCACTCATTCAAATGCATTGGCAACCAAGTGACTCCTAGTCCAATTGACACTCAAGAGGGACAAGATCCACTAATTCCAAGATCAAGGATGGAATCACTCCTACGGGAGATGCTATGAGCTGCCCTTTTGTATAAATAAAAAAGAAGAAAATCTCATTAATATTTGAGGCTTTTGTTTAGCTATTGAGCTGGAACCTTGATAATGTTACTTTGAACTTTTATGTGTTATATGAGACCTTTGCTTTTTCATAGTGAGAATTTGGATTTTAAGTTGCATCTAGGTTAGCTTCAGAGGGCTGAGACCCTTGGGTTTAGGCCCAACCTAGAGGATTTGATCCCTCTTCTTGTACTTATGTTTTCTTCTTGCTTCCAAGTAGTTCAAATTTTCTTTCATTTT
>APFE030707962.1:0-23315 GCA_000404065.3 Pinus taeda
AGCCATATAAAGCGCAATTTTCCACATTTTATCACAAACATGCCTACCCCAACCTCTCTGGATGTCAGACCAGTGACAACCCCTCATTTAGACATTGACCATTTGGCCCTGGTAGACAGGTATTTTCAAATCAAAGACATAGTCACCCAAGGAAACCTTTTGAGAATCCATTGTTGGGCCAAGGATAGGTTCCTAAACCATGCTAATTACGTAAACCTTTGGGAATCAAGTTTGCCCAAGTATACATTCCCATAAGTCCATCCATTCTTAGACATAGTGCATTTTTGCCATGCTTGTTATGTTCCAAGCCATAGGGCTATTGAGGCACCAAACCATGAAATATTATTCACCATCACTGCTGAATCCATCAACCAGATGTTGCAAATCCAATCTAATCCTAATCTGACTCCTTTGTCCATTGCAAACCTGTTGGACCCGTACATCACATTGGACCCAACTAAGATCAAACAAATATTTTAGAATTTCATCATTGAGGAGCACCATACTCCTAAGACATTCCTCCCTATGTTTTTGCTATCTTTTCAGAGACTGGTAGGAGAATAATCACCATGATCTCAAGCATCATAGGATTCACATCAGACAAGTTTGTGGATGAGATAATCATGGCCTTCTTGTCCATTTTCATTCCAAGCCAACCTCCTACCATTATGTATGATTATGCTCAGTTCATTGCAGACAGAATGCATGAACAATTTACTAGACTGCCCACCGAAAGAGTGTTTAAGTACTCTTCAGTGTTGTTTTACATGTTTCTATATTACCAGACATACAAGTTCCTAGTGAAGATTCAGAAAATAGATAGTAGGGGAAAGGAAAGATCAATCATCTACTGGACACCCTTGGTCCAGAGGTATAACACAACATTCACATACAAATACTTCAAAGATTGTTTTGTTCACCTTGTCATAAACATGTTGACTTCTGGCACTCAACCTAGAATCAGTACTGAGATCAAGAGAGTACTGCAACTGGAAAAGAATAGCAAAGTAGGAGACTGGTACCTCTACTAGATATTCGAAAATTCTTGTGTCTTTTTTCTGTTAATGCATCTTGATATTTTATGTAAGGATTTCCTTTATTATGCTTATGTGATGCACGAATGAATGAAATTACGTTGAATAATTGAACACATTTACCATTATTTGTTTACAGGGTGTTAACTATAATTATTTGATAATATAAGAAAGTCACTTAGATTAATTGGGGAATCTGCACAGCACACTGCCATAGAAGTCCAAAATTACTTGAGCAGTAGGCTAGGGCTGCTCAAAGGTCGATCATACCCTTTCGCAAAGTTATTGAAGAACGGAATAAAGGGCTCATCTTGCAATCCCTAAAATGAAGCGACCTGCGCGAAGGCAGGGATAGAGGGAATCAAACGACATCACAGCCATCTCAGGGTGCAAAAACTTGGTTCCAGCATCCCCCTATACTGCTTCGGGTGAGACTTCAGTCCGTGCTCCACGGGCTGATGCCAAAAGGGCTAGTAGTGTAGGGATTTATTTGGCTAATTAACGCTAAACCTGGGTTAGGCCCACTCAAGCCAACAAATGGTTCCGTTGCTGGGAACATAATCTACGTAAGAGATGTGTGATGTCGTATCACTGGAATCCATCTAAGAAGGAGATCAGAGACAAGTTAGATAGGAAGATCCATGAATTCGTAGCATAGGGGAATAGAAACATGCGACGAACAAAGGAACAGTGGTTGGATAGATACTTATACACAGAGATCCACGAAATCTTTTTCTGCTCCTTTCTAGTTGAGCTATACGAGTGGATCGTGAAGCTAGCAGATAGACAGGGAAGGTGGAAACTTGACGGTCCTATTGTTTGGACCGTGGAGCTAATACAGAAATTGGAAGCATCGAAGGACAAGATCGCTCGCGTTGTCGATCATTGGCTTGATCGTGTCATAGGAGGGTTTGTGACTGAATTCACATTTGACACCTCTGTCAGCTACAACAAGGTAGAGCAACAATTTTAAAAAGGACCGCGAGGTAAGTATGTGAAATCTTTGAATACTTGGATTAAAATGCTATTGTGCAAAAAACGGGTTATGAAACTACCTTGATGTTCAGAACTACGCAAAGTGGAAAAACATACAGGAATGAAGGAAAAAATGGTTTGGAGTATAGTCCATTGATTTCACCTCCATGAGGTGACGAGGAAGAGATAGTGAATGTTTCTCTGCGAAGTGCTATTCAGTTAATAAGACAAGGATTCCCGTGAATACCACCTCCACCCACACCACCTCCGACCTCACCACCATCACCTCCAACTTCACCTGTACCACCTCCACCTCCACCATAGTTTAGTATGGCAAATACAGTGAAGCTGCCTTTGTTCAAAGGCTTGGGAAATGAGGACCCGAACGAATTCTGGTTCGTTGTGAGGGTTGTATGGGAAGCTCAAGGTGTTACAAATGATCATATGAAGAAGGTGACAATGGTTAGTGCTTTCCAAGACCACACACTAACCTGGTATATTAAGTACTCTAACGATAACCCGAATGTTGGAGTGGCATACATCTAGACAACGCTGAATAGAGAATTCAGTAGGCCTAAATATGAAGCACAATCTATTGTAGGGTTCAAAAAAATCGTGATGCAACCAGGTGAGACACCTTAGGAACTTGATCAGAGGCCAAAATGTACAATCCACAAAGCCAACATGAATTTGAGAAACGGACAACATCGAGAGTGGTTTATGGCTTCGTTACTGCCACACTTAAGGGTTGTGTTGTCACAACAAAAGATAAGAACTCAGGCAGAGGCCTTGGAGATTTCCATGAGACTACATGAGACTCTGATGCAAGATCTGGGGGTCTAGAAGATCCATGCGTAGCTGAAGAATCTATGCCTTGAGATGCAAAGTCTGAAGCAGGACAAGACGGTTTGACTAGAGGTGCGCGAGGAAGTATGGTGCTTGAAATGAAAGAGCCAGGGGCATGATACGGATCATTGCCTCATCCTTGTGAACTATATTGCAGGAGGGGGACCGATGCCTTTAAGGCCAGAATATCAAGCAGAACCTAGCACGGGCCCTGCATTATGGTGCATTATTTTTGAGGTAGCAGGAAAACATGCCACGGATAACTGTCATTTGCTCCAGAAGTTTGTACAGGCACCACAACAACTGTTCTGCAACTTTTGTAGGTCAGTAGGGCACGGTGAGCATAATTGCAGGAGTTATGAGTTGATTATGGATATAACATTGCCTATAGGGTTTAGGCCAAAATGCGGCCCCTAACCAAAGTGCAGGGATGGCATGGATAGGATTTCAGGGGTGCGGACGAGGTCGAGGTAGGGAAGGACCTTGTAGAGGTCAGGGACAGTTTATTTTCTATAACTACGGATGACCAGGACATTATGCCCACGATTTCACTAACCCAACATGTCCATCGTGCAAGTATTGCACATTGTTTGATCATGAAATGGAAAATAGTCCTACGTTGATAACTAGGATACGTGACAAAGGGGCACTACCACCTCTACTCTCCCAGAACCTACAGATGATGAGGTCTGAGACACGTGAAGAGGATCCAAAAGTAAATATAGTGCTTAGAAGTGGAATCGCAACAGGAGATGATAAGGGGAAACAACCAAAAGACGATACATGGGTCTACAACGCTCCAGTGAAGGAGGTTGAGTTCAATTCGGAGTGCGCACCTGAATCCTTCATAGAGGCTAAGAAGAGCTTCACTGAGTCCTCCACCTCAGGAAGCAAAGATAATCCTGAGTAGGAGATGGACCCCTCTATGCTCACAACTTTCTTGGAGACCTGTATGAAGTTACTGTGTGATAGTAAGGCTGTGAAAGGGTTATAAGAACTCATCAATAGATTCACTGGAACTGCCTAGGTGAGCTGCATGTAGTACAAAATATTGGCAAGCATAAAACATGAAAGAGGCGAGAGATGAGACTGACTGTGCAGATATGAGAGTATGAAATGGATTAAGTTATTTTGGACCTAGGGTCGGACGCGAACGTCTTACAGAAGCAGACTCAGGAACGAATGGGGAGACTCCTGCTACAATGGTCTCTGATTCAGCTAAGTAAGGCCTATCAAAAGAAGATCATCCCCATGGGGCGGCTGTAGGGGGGTGACTGTGGATATTGAGGGAGTGAGTGCGCTGGCTGATTTTGAAGTAATAGAGATAGTGGATGACAATAATCCCTATCCCATGCTCCTAGGAATTGGCTGGGCCACTGATATGAACGAGGTAATCAATCTAAAGAAGTAGAAGATGATATTTAAGAAGAAACCACTACATTTAATAGTACCTCTAGATTCTGCTGAGGGATCATGCTATACGGAACAAGTTCGCGATTATGAGAGTGATGACGATTTGGATTGTTCTCATAAGATAACAGTGCGAGACCAATATTGGGTGAATCCCACCACAGATGGATGAATTACATGGGATTGCGAGAGTTCTTGCACTTTGGACTCCGATGAAGAGTTAGAGCACTAGCAGAACCAGTTACATGAAGTGACTATGCTGAATTGTAACATGATGACCCAATCATTGCACTATGTGTCCTCAGAGATAAGAAATCTTCCTACTTATGATGGCCTCACTGAGGTAGATATATTTTTGGATGCATTTGAAAGGGAGGTAATAGAAAAACAACACTTCGAGGCATTGGACTGGGCACTACACACTACGCCCGTAAGATGGTGGGGTACGCATAAGGGAAGCTTTGATGATTCGCGTGAATGTATGAGGATGTTGAGAACACGATTCGGGAGGCCTAAGTTGCAAATGACAGATAAGTATGATGGGCAGGATGATCCATGTGCGCATTTGGCCAAATGGACCCAGGTTATGGAGAAAAGCCCCAACCTGAATGGGTCCACTTATTCTGTCACTCCCTGGATATTGTCCTGATGAACTCGTATGTATAAACCAAGCTTCTCCATGGGACAGGTGAATGGGATATCCTGGGCAAAGGATTCATGATGACATTAAGATTAGAGGATGGGTTTGACAGTATCGATGAAGCACTATAAGAGGTGGAAGCAGAAATCTTTAGGATACCATAGGATCCTTTAGAACTCATTCAACCTGAATGGGATACTCAGTTGAGTCACACGCTAGAATTTTATAATGTAACTGCTAAAGAAGAGGACGAGGATCCGCAGAAGATTAACATTCCGGAAACAAAAGGTCACCGCGAGGTTAAAGGACCGTAGATTGAGAACCCTGATATGACCGCACCATTGAAACCGAAACAGGTAAACATTGGTATGGAGGCAGAACCCAAATTCGCGAAGATTGGAGACTACTGGGATGACGCAACGGTGGATAAGATCTTTGAATTGCTCCACAAATACCATGATTTATTCCCTACCAATTTCACAGATCTAAAGGGGATAATCGGGGACCTAGGTATGATGAAGATCACATTAAAGTCTGACAGGAAGCCAATTAAACAAAGACCTTACTGTCTCAATTCAAATATAAGGAGAAGGTCCGCTTAGAGCTAGACAAGATGCTCACAACAGGAATCATTGAGCCTATGGAAGAATCTGACCAGGCAAGTCCAATGGTGGTACAGGAAAATAAGCAGAAGGATGAAATAACGATATGCGTGGATCTCAAAAAGTTGAATGACACTTGTGTACATGATCCTTTCCCGACTCCGTTCACTAATGAAGTGTTGGAAAATGTAGGTGGCCAGGAAGCATATTCCTTCACTAATGGGTTCTCTTGGTACCACTAGATCAAAATCGTGCTGGAGGACAGGAGCAAGACAACCTTCATGACTAAGTGGGGTTGTTTTTAGTACACTGTAATGTCATTTGGATTGAAGAATGCACCTGCGATATTCTCATGCATAGTCGTTGATGCATTCAAGGAGTTTATTCATAAGTTCCTAAAGGTATATTTTGATGACTAGACCATGTTTGGGCTGGTTAAACGCCATGTAGCAAGCTTGCACCTGATGCTGGATACCTATCGAAGATACCAGATTGTGCTCAATCTCAAGAAGTGTCTGTTTTGTGCTCCTTTTGGGAACCTGTTGGGGCACGTGGTTTGAATACAGGGACTGATGATATACCTCGCGAAGATCACAGTGATACTAAACGTGTAAGCATCGAGGAGTGTGAAACAGTTGCATGCTACCTTGGGACATACGGGATATTACAGAAAGTTTATCAAAGGCTATGCCTAGATCACCGCGCCTATGGAGAAATTGTTGAAGAAGGATGTCACATTCTTCTAGAACAATGACTGTAAAAAGAGCTTGGATATATTGAAAGAAAAGATGGTCACCACGACAATTCTAGTATTCCCAGATTGGAATAAGGAATTTCATGTACATTTCGATGCATCATGTATAGCGCTCGGAGCAATACTGACATAGGCTGGCAGAGAAGGCTTGGACCATCCTATCGCGTTCGCAAGCCAAATATTATCTAAAGAGGATAAAAGCTATTCCACCACGGAACGTGAAGGGTTAGCTATGGTGTATGTGCTCCAGAAGTTTAGGCACTACTTGCTGGGAGGCCATTTTAAGATGTATACAGATCACTCCACGATGAAGTGCCTGGTCAATAAGCCTGTGTTGGGGGGGAGAACCTACAGGTGGCTCTTATTGTTCTAGGAGTATGATTTTGAAGTTATTGTGAAGCGTGGACGACTGAACACGAGACCAGACCATCTGTCATGCATCGAAATAGGGGAAGAGCCCACTAATTTGGAGGAGGGATTGCCTGACACGCAACTATTTGCAGTGTGCATCGCGATGGTCATTTTAAGGATATAATACATTTACTAATGACAGGTACTGCACCAGATGGATAGACTATCCAACAGAAGAAGGAATTAGTGGTGTGCGTGACAGATTTCTCTATCATTGCTGGGCATTAATACAAGATAGAGACTGATGAGATATTGGGACCCATTTTGCCCCAAGGAAAGATGAGAGCAAGGTACGTTATCACCACAATGAAGTATTTGACTTTTTGGGCAGAGGCACAGCCTGTGAAGGATTGCATGGGTGCAAACGCTGCAAATTTCTTCTTTGAGCGTGTACTAACGCAATTTGGTTGTCCAAAGATCTTAATGAGTGATCGCTGTACGCACTTCTTGAATGAGACGATTAACACGCTAATGGAGGAATTTCAGGTATATCACCAGAAGAGCATGCCTTATCACCCACAGGCTAATGAGATGGTGGAAGTGTTCAATAAAGTGCTCAAGAATGTGCTAACCAAGTTTTATAATGCTCAGTGAAGTGATTGGAACCTACACATATGGGCAGTATTGTGGGCTTATCGAACGACATGCAAAAATTTGACGGGAAAAACCCCCTACTGGCTTCTTTATGGTGTTGAAGTAGTAATGCCTATGCAATACATCGTGCCTAGTTTGTGCATAGCAGCACTCACAGGTATGATGGATCGTGCAACCCTAGAGGAAAGGCTCGCACAACTAGATGAACTTAAGGAAGAGATATTTTTAGTTGGATTTCACGAACAGGTCCAAAAGCAACGTGAAAAGGCATGGCATGATCAACATATTAAGCTGCGCACATTTAAGGTAAATGACCTAGTTTTGTTATATGATAGTAAGTTTTATAAATTTCCAAGGAAGTTCAGGATGCACTGGTTAGGGCCTTATGTCATTAAGGATATTACCAACAAAGGAGTGGTACAGATGGTCAAATTGAATGGAGAACCCTTCCCCAGAATGGTGAATGGTAGTCGCTTGAAGCCATACACTGGCGGTCCCTCCATGTGGCTAAATGAAGGTAGCATAGTCTTAGCGCTCCAGGCAGCTGAAAGGAGGCACGAGACTATAAACTACACTGCCCAAGTTGGGGAGCTGCATGATTGGAGGATGGTGCGAAGCAAGGAAGTGTCATTGGGTTCACGACAACACGGAGGGAGCTATGCTACCCAAGGAGAAATTGTGCACGTTAGCCAAAAAGTGACCTTTAGAGTCACTGTTCATGTTTTGATGGCAGACGTGAGGCCAAATTGAGTGGGAAGCCAACATTTAAGATGAAATTTATGGCTCATATCCTTGAAAATTTGCTGTCAATATGGCATTAATGAACCAAATTTTGGGGGAACAGTTGGATTTGAATTCAAAATGCCCTATAAATTACAAGTGGCTCCCCAACAAGAAACACTTAGCATTTTGAGTATTGAGTTTTTGAGCTCTCAGGTACCTATGGACAGACAATTATTCAAGGCTTTCAAAGAGACCCCCACGTTTGTGAACTTTCCAGAGGCGTCGAGGGCACTGCTAGAAATTTTATGTCAGTACCTCCAGAAATTATAAATACCGAGCAAGTAGTAGAAGAGATGCCATAGGAAATGGAAACAGAAGTAGAAGTAGCTGCTCCGGAAGTGACCGAAGTATTGGTAGAGGTCCGTAAATCATCGAGAACACTGAGACCAAAGCCAACCCCAGCTAAGGAGATTGTGAAATACTAGGGCAAACAGCCTACCCTCCCGGTGCACGCATCGCCAAGGAGAAACCCACCAAAGCCCACTACATAGGAGAAAGGCAAGCCTATAAACCTAGAACCAGAGGAGGAAGATATTGAAGACATCCTGATGGATAATTAGGATGTGGGAATGGAAGTGGATGAGGTTAAAGCCCAGGGTATGGACCCTATTACATGGTTTTTGGAGTATGTCCCTCTGCACAAGCCTAAGTCCAAGGTCCCAAAGGACATTGATGAGAATAAGACTCCCCTGCAAACCCCTCTGCTTCCGGACAAAAAAAATTTCGACGGCCCGCGCCTAGCATGAGTACCGCTAATGAAGCTTGAAGAATAGGACTTAGTGGACCACGAGAAGTTCCCACACCTGGCGACCGATCAGTGATGCACCACATCATAGATACAAATATGAGAATGACCGCCTTGGAGCCACGGAGGTGGCTCAAGGGAGTAGAAAAGGCCGCATTTCTCAACCTGCTTTGGGTGTTGCACTATAAATGCACCCCGGTGACAGTTTTGGTCATGAAGAAGCTGTTGTGCTTGGTGCATGATGGGTGTTTGTGGCTAGAGGAGCTGATACCCATCACAGATAGGTTGATTCACTAAATAACGCACCTACCGTATACAAGTGAGAATCCAACAATGATCTTTGGTGGAAAGGGTGGTGAGTAGGCTCTCACAAAGTCAATGAAGGAAAAATTTAAGCTGGTGAAGAAGCTGCGCGGGTACGCAATCTCCAACATACGTGACCTCGCTATGAAGGTGGCCACACAGATCCTCGTTGGGAAGGTAATGAGGAAGTGTTGTGCTGATGAGGTGCCTTCACCTATCGTCACACTCGCACAATAGTGCGTTGAAGGAGTCCAATTCAACTGGTTGGACTACCTTCGTGGAGAGTTCCTGGCGAACTGCTGCAAAGCACAAAGAGCTTAGCAAGACAATCCACTACATGTGGCTCTTTTTGTTGATTTTGCTGGTAGCGTGCGAGCTACCAAAGGAAAACTCCCTTCGGTCGCACTAGACCTCCCTGAAGCAGCAAAGTATGCTTCACTGTGGGTGACCAAGGATGAGCATCAAGTCTGGTACAACAAGATTTTCTGGATCTTGATGGGGATAAACATCAGGATGGCCATCAATCACAAGCCGCAATTGTATCCCATGGTGTATGCCAACCTGTAGGGATACGCCAAGTTCAAAGCTCGTTTCCATTGAGTGTCAATCAGGGCACGGAAGGACCCTACGCAGAAGTGGTATGACTTGCCGTATCTGGTCACAGATGATGCCATTGATGCGGTGCTTGATCAATGGCTGGCAAAGTGGCAGACTACCACGGACTTGGTGGTGGGCAAAAGCAAGTCTACCGCGTAGAAGAAGAAGGAAAAGGCCAAGATGAAGATGGCATAGCTAGTCGAGAAGAGGACAAAGGAGGCCACTGATAAGGCCCAAGCGGAGCAGGTAAGAAAGAAAATAGGTGGGACAGAGCATGGATCTAACAAAGGTAGGAGGTCGCCTTCACCTTAAACAAAAGAAGAAGAAATAGAACAACATGGCGTGGACCCTCAGGAGACGTCCACTTGCATTAAGCACCCAAGAGAGCTGGAAAAGGGAGGGTCCAGGAAGAAGTCAAAGATGACCAAGACCTCACTAGACCCTATCACATTGATAGAGCACGACTTACATGATATCGGTGACACAGTTAGGGATGTCACCGTGGAGGCCCTGCAGCAATTTGAACAATAGCGGCAGATCATACTATGGGCCATCCAGACTGGGTTACAGGAGTTGCAAACCCATGCATTGCAAGCTAGCATGGTGTCTACCAGTTTGGCTATCAGCACTTCAGGGGCTGCCGATATGTTGCACACAAAGGCTTCCAGTGCAATAGTGTTGCCAGATGGAGCACTAACCACAGAAAATGAGGTTGACATGCCCACTGTTAGCTCTGTGAAGGGAGTTGGGTTGAACCTGGCAGTGCTTTCGCATAAATCACTCCACCTCTTGCAGGATGAAATAATTGCATAACTGAGGGCTCGAGAGCACCATACCCTCCAGGTGATCAGTGAATAGTAGATCAACAACAAACATATGGCCCTACAGAGAAATGTTGCCATCGCTGCTTAGACCCAGGTGACCAATTAAAGTAAGAGGATTATGCAGGTCATCGATGAGGCATGCTGAATGGTCCAAGAGTTGGCCATTTCGGAGGAGGAGCCAGTCGAGGTATGCATCTGCAAGTTGGACACACGGGTGCGTAACAATCAGACTGAGATGTTGCGGGTTCAGTTGGAGCTAAACCTACAAATCACCAAGCTACAATTGAGGGCCTAGCCTTCCACATCGCTAGAAGTAAAGGAACAGTGGACGACCGCTGTCACAGATGCAGTAGTGGTGGTGGAGAGTGCAGTAGCAGACTACACACAGTTGTTCGAGTAGTCATTTGAGGTCCTGACAAGCTTGCAGGAGGACCCAAATATATAGAGGCTAGAGAAGGAATCGCACGAGCTACAACAGCGCTACGATGAGGACAAGGGCACAATGCGAACCGTCGCACTAACGCAGAGGCTAGCCAAGCTACAGGAGGCCAAACAGCTGAAGGAACAGGTGGATGCAACACTAGACAAGTAAGCAATGATGAAAGTAAGACTAAAGCCCTGGCTAGAGGAAGCTTATGCAGTTATAGGAAATATTGAAGGAAAGCTTGTGAATCTACAATCAATGAAACAAAAACTTCAAGCTGACAGCATAGGAGTAGTGACTGGGAAGAAAGTGGAAGACGTGAAGCAGGCGGAAACTCATGAGTGCACGACCGAGGTTGCGGTCATACGGGTCAAGCTGGACGGGCTTCATGAAAATATATCTACACCTACCAAGTGACTCGAGGGTGAGTCACAATGTTTGTGTTGGGGGACTGTTGGGAGCGGGATCCCCCAAGGGTAGTTTTGGGGCTAAAAGCCCATGTTTGAGTCAAATTTTGTAATCAAATTGTAAAGTCTCCACATTTTGTGGTTGCGGAGCGCAAAGGTGTCATGTGTCATAAAGGGTAGTCCGCCCTTAGTTTTGTAAAGTAAATTCGGTTGTAAGAGATATACCCATGGTCTATGGACCATGGGATTGTATAAAAAGAGCTAATATCTAAGTAGTTTTAGAGACATACAAAGTAACAGAGTCGTAGCTCTCAAGTAAGAGGTCTAAGTCTTGAGTTGTAGCATAGGTAGAGGCTCTATAGCTGAGTGCACAGAGGCCTAAGGTAGAAGTTCGCAGCTTAGTGTGTGGACCCCTGCATTTGTGTGCGCAAGGTAGACAAAGTTTGTAAACACTTGGAAGATATCAATAAAGAGAAATATTCGGCAATTCCTATGTCTTTGTTCTGTTAATGTATGTTGATATGTTATGTATGAATTTCCTTTATTATGCTTATGTGATGTGCACATGAATGAAATTACGTTGAATAATTGAACGCATTTATGATTATCTATTTACGTGGTGTTAACTATAATTATTTAATAAGATAAGCAAGTCACTTAGATTAATTGGGGAATCTGCATGACACGGTGCCATAGTAGCGCAAAAGTACCTGAGCAGCAGGCTAGGGCTACGTGAAGGTCGATCATACCCTTTCGTGGAGGTATTTAAGAAAGGAATAAAGGGCTCGTCTTACAAGCCCTAGAGCGAAGTGTCCTGTGCGAAGGTAGGGATATAGGGAATCAAATGACATCACAACCATCTTAGAGTGTTGAAACTTGGTTCCAGCATCCCCCCATACTACTTCAGGTGAGACTTCGGTCCACGCTCCGTGGAATGATGCCAAAAGGGCTAGTAGTGTAGGGATTTGATTGGCTAATTTTGTTGAACCTAGGTTAGAGCCGCTCAAGCCAACATTTTCAGTATATTGTAATGCCTTTTGGACTGAAGAATGCATTGACAATATTTTCGTGCATAGTCATCGCGACATTCAAGGAATTCATTCACAACTTTTTAGAGTTATAATTTGACAATTGGACGGTGTTTGGGTTGGTGAAGCGCCATGTAGCTAGTATACACTTGATGCTGGATACATGCCGGAGATATCAGATCACACTAAATTTGAGGAAATTTTTGTTCTGTGTTGCCTTCATAATATTGTTGGGTCATGTGGTATGCAGACAAGGATTAATGGTAGACCCTGTTAAGATCATGGTTATCATCAATATGGAGGCACCAAGAAGTGTCAAACAGTTGCACGCAATGTTAGGGCATATTGGTTATTACCAAAAGTTTCTCAAGAGTTATGCCCAAATTACCACGCCATTGGAAAAATTGTTGAAGAAGGATGCTACATTCTATTGGAATGAAGAATGTTAACAGAGCCTAGATGTGTTAAAGGAGAAGATGGTCACCACACCAATCCTAGTCTTCCCAGAATGGAAGAAGGAATTTCATTTTCATATGGATGTGTCATGTATTGCGCTCAGAGTAATACTTACATAGGCCGGTGAGGGAGAGTTGGATCACCCTATCACGTTTGCAAGCAAGAAGTTATCTAAGGCTAAGAATAAGTATTCGATGACAAATCATGAGGGTTTGGCTATGTTGTATTCACTCCAGAAGTTTAGGAATTACTTGCTAGGCGGACACTTTGAGATGTACACATACCATTCTACATTAAAGTACCTGGTCAACAAGTCTGTGTTGGGGGGGGGGGGGAATATGCAGATGGTTGCTGTTATTTCAGGAATATGGTTTCAAAGTCATTGTGAAGCCAAGGCGATTGAATGCAAGACTGGATCATCTATCATGCATTGAACAGGGGATCAGCCTACAAATTTAGAGGAGGGGTTGCCTGATGCACAACTCTTTACGGTGTGCATAGCAGAAATCATTTTGCAGACATCATACACTTTTTAACTACAGGAACGGCTCCATAGGGGTACACCAACCAACAAAAGAAGGAATTGGTGGTGTACGCGGAAGATTTTTCTCTTATTGCAGGTCACTTGCATAAGATGGGAGCGATGAGATATTACAACTTTATGTGCCTGAGTTTGAATGAAGTAGCATCCTAATTGAAGCTCATGGAGGGGCTGCAAGAGGCCATTATGCAGGAAAACAAACAACGCAAAATATTTTACGCGTTGGGTTGCAATGGCTGACACTGCATAAGGATTCCAAAGCTTATTGTAGGGCATGTGATGCATGTCAGAGGGCAGGTAGGCCATTGAGGAGGGATGAGCTACCTCTGAATCCACAAGTGTTGTTGCAGCCATTTGAAAAATGGGCAATTGATTTTGTAGGACCAATTTAACCTCTTGGAAAGAAGACAGGTGCGTGGTATATCATCACTGCGACCGAGTATTTGACTAGATGGGCGGAGGCACAAACTGTAAAGGATTGTACAGGGGCAACAACAATGAAGTTCTTGTTCGAATATGTTCTAACAAAGTTCGGTTTCCTGAAGGTGCTGATGAGTGATCATGGTACGCACTTCCTTAATGAAATGATCAGCGCGTTGACTGAGGAGTTCCAAGTTTATCATCAAAAGAGTATGCCGTATCATCCTCAGGCTAATGGGATGGTCAAAGAATTTAATAATATATTAGAGAATGCACTAACAAAGGTTTGCAATGTGCAAAGGAATGATTGGGATGTGCGCATACCAGTGGTGTTATGGGATTATATAACTACTTGTAATAAGCTAACTGGACAAACACCTTTTTGACTGGTCTATGACGTAGAAGTTGTGATTCCGATGGAGTACATTGTGCCTAGTTTACATATAGTGGAATTCACATAAATGGTGGACCATGGAGCCTAAGAAGAAAGGCTCGTGTAGTTGACAACGCTGGAGGAAGATATATTCTTGGCTAGATTCCATCAACAAGTTCAGAAGGAGCGTAAAAAGGCATGGCATGATCAACACATCAAACTACAGACCTTCAAGATAAACGATTTAGTTTTATTATATGATAGCAAGTTTGATAAATTTCCAGGAAAATTTCAGATGCATTGGCTGGGGCCATATGTGATCAAGGAGATTACCAATGGTGGAGTAGTTCAGCTTTTGAAATTGAATGGAGATCCATTTCCCGAAAATGTAAATGGCAGCTGATTGAAGCCATACATTAAGGATCTGGCTAGATGAATATATGATGGTAGCAAAGTCTTAGTGCTCTAGGCAAATACAAGGAGGCATGGGACTATAAACTACACTGCCCGGGTTGTAGAGCTACACGATGAGGGGCCTGTGCGAGATAGACAGGTGTCACAGTGTCAGCAGATGTGTGAAGGGAGCTGTGCTACAGGACGAGAGACCACACAACATAGCCAGAAAGTGACCATTACCATCACTGTTCATGATTTGACAGTGAGAAAACGGCTAAGAGGAGCTGGGGGGGCATTTAAGGCTGAATTTAAGAGTGATTTCTTTGAAAATCTACCAACCAATCTAGCATTTATGAGAAAATTTTGGGGGGAAAGGTCGAATTTGAATTTAACATTGCCTATAAATTATAGATGTTCGTCCAGCAGGAGACACTTTGCATTCTGAGATTTTATGTGTCGTGTTGTCTGGTATGCATGAACCGTGTGTTTTTTGAGGACTTCGTGGCTAGTTCTGTGTTTGACAGGTTAGCTGAGGAAACCTAGCAGCTCATTAAGAACTTCATGTCTGCACCATGGAAACTACAAGTGTTGGAGATTCTATTGCCTTCGTGGGAGTTTCCCTTGAGGGTGTGAGTATGGAGGCTCCCACATTGGTGCCAAAGTCATCGAGGTCACCTAGGTTGAAGTCTATGCTGGCAATAAAGGTCCCTAAGCCAAAGAAGGATAAACAGAAGAAGACGTTGTCAGTGTGAAAGTTACCAAGGAAACATCAGAGAAAAGAACATCCCGACGTGTAGAAGAAAGGAAAATTAGTAGACTTGGAGGGAAAGGAGGGTGCCGAGGACATTGATATTGAGGGCGTAGACCCCATTTCAAAGCTGCCAGAGTACATCCCTTCGTATCAGGGCAAGGTGAAGGTCCTGAAGGACCCAAATGAGGGAAAGCTTCTCCTTAACACACTCCTACTGCCAGAAAACATAACTTTTGAAGCTCCGCACCTGGCACGCATCAAACATCTGAAACTTGAAGATTGGAACTTGGGGGAGACTGACCAGTTACCCCACCTAGCTACTAATAATTTCATGAAGCGAGTATTCTACAAGGATTTTGGTGTCACAGCCGCTCAAGCTAGTGAAGTGGATTTGTGGGGTGGAAAAGGAAAGATGGTTGAATCTACTATGGGTGCCGCATTACCACCACGCTCCCATAAATTTGATTGTTATCAAACAGTTGTTGTGCTTGGTGCATGATGAGCGCCTGCGGTTGGGAGATTTGGTCCCTATAACCGACATGATGATACATAGGATCACCTTACTACCACATTCAGGGCTAAATCCGGCCAAGGAATTTAGAAAGACAGGTGAGATTGACCTCGCCGAAATGATGAAGGATAAATTTAAGCTTGTCAAGAAGTCGTGCGGGTATTCTATTTCGAGCATTACAGACCCTTCTGTGAAGGTTGCCACTCAAATTTTGACTAGCAAGTTGATGAGGAAGTGTCACACAGATGAGGTGCCAGCATAAGTGGTTTCACTAGCAGCCTAGTGTGCGGAGGGCATACAATTCAACTGGGCTTGCTACCTCTACAGTGAGTCCATCACAAACTATAGAGAACCACATGAACATAGAGAAATGTTTCACTACTCATGGCTCTTACTTTTGATTGTGCTTTCACATGGGAGTTTCTGTAGGAGGGTCAATTTCCTCCAATCTCACTAGATTTGCCAAAAGCAATGAACTTTGCTTCACTATGGACCACAAAGGACACTGAGCGGGTTCAGGAGAGAAAGGTGTTTTGGGTATTGATGGAGATGAGAATTAATATGGCCATCAACCAAAAGCCATGATTGTCACCAACCGTCTTCGAGCAGCTGTCTAGGTACGCGGAGATCAAAGTGGACTTCCACTGTATCTCCATCTGGTTGTGAAAGGACCCACAACAAAAGTGGTATGATTTATCATACCTCATGATGGATGATGCAATTGCAGCAGTCCTTGAGTGTTTGCCAACAGACTGGTGCACAACATCAAATTTGTTGCTGGGATTAGTAAGTACACGGAAAATAAGAAAAAAAAGCGGGCCGATTAAAAGTTTAATAGTTGGCTAAAAGAAAAAGAAGGAGACAGAGGAGAAGGCACGCGCAGAAGTGGAGCACGCAGCTAAGGAAGAAGCAAAGAAGGAAGAGCACGACTCTAACAGGAGCTATAAATCCCCTCCACCACAGACAGATGAAGAAGAGCAATCAAAACAAGGAGGTGGATATTTGGAAAGCACTCCCTTCAGGGTTAAGCAGAATAGGGAACAGGAAAAAAAAGGACTGCGGAAGAAGACCAAGGCCTCTAGGTCATCACTTAACCCAATCACCTTGATAGAAGGTGACTTAAACAACATTGGTGACAAGGTAAGAGATACGACCGCAGAACTACTGCAACAATTTGAGAATCAATAGAAGTAGTAAATCAGTGCCATACAAACGAGTCTGCATGAGTTGCAGATCCAAACAGATAGACTGCAGGCAGGTGTACGACCGAGCAGTGTGACATCAACTAGTTTGGCATCGAGGACCACTCAAGTTGAAAAGTTGGTTTGATCCTTAGATCTCTAGCAGTCACGCTGCCAGATGGAGCTCTGATCATAGAGGTGGAAGCTGACAAGGCTATTTTCAGCGCATTGAGGAATGTTGGCCTTAACTTCGACATGCTCCCCAGTGAATTCCTTCACACCCTACAAGTAGGTGTGATTGAGGAGCTTAAGGCCCGCAAGCAGTGCATGCTGAGCATGATTAGTGATCATAAAATCAACAACGAATAGATATTTTTTTAGAAGACAGTCATGCTAGAAGCCTAGAAGAAGGTTCAGGAGAAGAATGAACACACTACATCAGTAGTAGCTAAAGCATTCAAAACCATTCCAGAATTGCATATCCTAGAAGAAGTGTCGGAGGAAGCCAAGATTCAGAAATTGGTTGCAGGTATGCACGATGCGAAGACTGAGATGGCCAATGTTCAATTTGAGCTGAACCTAAAAATTACAGAGCTTGAGTTAAAGAAACAACCTTCAACTCCACTAGAGCTCAAAAGAATAGCATGAAGCTGCTGTAAGGGATGGAGTCGCTGTAGTAGATTCCACGGTGGTGGAATGCACTGCACTCTTCGATCAATCTATGGAACTAATCATGAGTCTGCAGGAAGATCCTAACCTGCAAAGGTTGAACATAGTGGCCCGTGAACCACAGTAGCAAAATGACGAAGCAAAGGAAACAACACACACCGTTGTTGTCACACAGAGATTGGAAAAGCTGCAGGAGGCAAAGCAACTGCAAGAATAGGTGGAAGCAGCGTAGCAAAATCAGGCAGTCCTTAAGGCCAAATTGGTGCCTTGGTTAGAGGAGGCCTATGTGATCTCGACGACCAATGGGGAGACGTTGGCTAGCCTACAGAGAACACAACAGAAGATCTAGGAAGATAGCGTAGGACTAGCAATCGAGTAGCTGGAGGAGCAAGTCAAGTAGGCAGCTACGTAGTGCACAGTTGAAGTTACAGTGGTTCAAGTGGAGCTGGGAGGTCTTCGCAGTAAGATCTCCGCACCAGTAGAGTGACTCGAGGGCAAGTCATGATATTTGTGTTGGGGGCCTATTGGGGTAGGGTCCCCTAAGGTCAATTTTGGGGAAAAGCCTAAGTTTTGGGGCTGAAATCCTAAGTTTTTGTATATAAAAAGTAAAGTCTCCGCAAGATGTGGTTGTGGAACGCGTAGATGTAAAGTGTCATAAAGGGTTTTTACCCTTCATTTATGTAAATTGTGTTAGATTTAGTAGATCTGCCCATGGTTCACGGACCATAGGATTGTATAAAAAGGAGAGTCTTAGAGATTCTAAGGCAGTTCATTCAAGTTAAGTGAATTTTATGTAATGCGTCATTAGAAGTGAAGAGCGAAGAGTCTTAGAATAGAAAAGAGGTTCTGCAACTATGTGCACATAGGCCTAAGAGTAGAGTCTGCAGTTGATTGTGCGAACCCCTACAACTAAGTGCATTGGGTAGTCTTGAGTCTGTAAGAAAATCTAAAGTATCAATAAAGAGACTATTATGAAAATATCTATGTTTTATCCATTTACTTCTGTTATGAATAAATGTGTTTATGTTATGATTAATATTGGGTTTATGATTTAATACTATATTGATGCGTGATTCTACATGGCTTACATTGTTATATGAATGCTAGTAATAATATTTGTTTACATGAAGAATATCCTAATGCATGCTAAAGATATCAGAAACTTAAGTTGATCTAAGTAATAACAGACTTAGGAGTGATTACAGAGGTGCGTAAGTGGTTGATTCACCTATTTAAGGTTCGCGAAAGATAGTCATAGACCTTCGCGAAGGTCTAGAGGCTGGTAAGAGGAAGTTATATCAACAAGCCTCAAGGTCTTATTGATTCACGCGAAGACAATTTTAGGGCATAAAACGACATCATAATCATCTCTGGGTGTGGAAACTTGGTTCCAGCCTCCCCCCATACTACTTTGGGTAAGACCTCATGCCATGCTCTACAGATTGATGTCAAAAGGGCCAGTAGTGTAGGGATTTGTTTGGCAAACTTAACTCTGAACTTGGGTCAAGACCCACTAAGCCAACAAGTTCCTAAAGGAAAGATTTTTTTACCCTTGTTGTCAGTTGTATATTTAATTAAGAGATTATGCCAACTAAAACCACTAAGATTAATCCTCCTCTTCCTTCTTATATTGTGGTTCTGTGGTCCCACTCTTTAGGCCATTCAAATAAATTTATAATCATTTATAATTAGATTACAATTACAAAACTTAGGGGGAGTATACTAGGGGTGCTACAAATCCCACCCCCTTAAGGGGAAACCTTCCTCATTGTTCTTAGAAATATAATAGTGAAACAAGATTTAACTTTATAAATAGCTCTTACATCCACTTATTCAATAACAAAAGATGATTACAATATCCTTATTGTCTCATCCATCTCCCAGGTGGCTTCATCTTGTCCAAAGTTCTTTCATTGCACCTTGACCTATTTTATTGCTTGATTCCAGAGCTTGTTTTTCCTCCAATATAGGATGCACAATGCTTCTAGTTGGAAATCTCCCCATTTTCAACTTGTATAATAGACTAGTTAAAAACATGATTAAAGTCGTGAACATGCTACTTAAGCAAAGAAACATGGAAAACATTGTGTTCTTTTGCTGTGGGTGGTAAGCAAAATCTATAAGACACTAGCCCCACTCTTTCCAAGATTTGACGTGGTATGCAATATCTGGGTGCTAGCTTGGCGCATGAACCCACTTTCAATGAGCTTCTCCATAGCTTAATGTGGAGATAGACATGCTCTCCCTCTTGGAACTCTTTATGTGTTCATTGTTGGTGTCAATAACTCTTTTATCCATCTTGGACCACCTTTAGCTTTTCTTTTATCTTGACCATATGCTTCTCCATTTCCTTTAACATATCTAGGCCCATGATTATTCTATTTATTAGATCATCCCAACTGGTAGGAGTGTTTCATCTCCTACCATAAAGTGCCTCAAATAGACTCATTTCCAATGACTCTTGATAACCATTGTTATATGCAAATTCCACTACTGGTAGGTAGCCTTCCAATTTCCTTGGTTGATGCATGAAATACATCCTCGACATGTCTGCGAAAATTATGTTCACTCTTTCTATTTTAACATATGTCTAAGGATGGTCATCATGCTAAAATCTAGCTAGGTTTCAAAACCAAAAAAAGAAAATTACTTCCAAAAGTTTGAAGTGAAATTGACATCTTTGTTTGATATTATCTTTCTAGGTACTCCATGTAAACTAAATATCTCTTTCATGAAGATATGAGCTATATAAATTTCCTTATAAGTAGGTTTAATAACTATAATGTGAGATTCCTTGCTCAACTTATCCATTACCACCATGATAGCATCATGTTTCCTGATTGTCTTGGGAGATCTTGTGATAAAGTCCATAGATATGACTTCCCATTTCCACTTTGGGATTGGAATTGGTTGCAATAATCTAGCTAGATGTCTGAATTCTACCTTCACTTGATGGCATTCCAAACACTTGGAAAGGTATTCTTCAATATCATTCTTCATTCCTGGCCAATAATATGATTTCTTAATAGTTGTTATCATCTTTTGGTAACTAGGATGACCTGAGTAGGGACTCTTTTGAAACTTATACTTAACAGTATTCCTTAAATCAACTACATTAGGCACACATTTTCTATTCTTAGACAACAATATTCCATCATCGGTGAAATGGTAGGTTTTTCTCCCAACTCCTTTTGGTTCTTTCTGCCAACACTTCTTCACATATTGGTAATGATCATCATGAATCAACGCCTCTTTAATTCTTTCCTTGATGTTAATTAAGCATGTGGCCAAAGCTATTAGGTGAATATATGGAAACCTCCTACTAAGTGAATATGCCAGTACCTTATTGTCTTTTCCTTTTATGTGTTTAATATCAAAGTCAAATTCACTGATAAAATCCAACCACCTAGATTTTCTAGCATTCAGCTTGGGTTGGTCAAACAAATATTTCAAACCCCCATGGTCTTTCATCAATAGAAACCTTCTTCCCAATAAGTAATATCTCCACATGTTTAAAGCATGAACTATAGATCCTAACTCCAATTCATGGGTGGCATAATTCTTTTCATGATCATTAAACTTCCTAGATTCATTCAAAACCACTGAATCAAGACTTCGCCAAGTCCCTCCTTACAAGCATCAGTGAAAACCACAAAATCTTTTTCTAGGTCAGCTATTCTCAGGATAGGTGCACAAGAGAGTAATTTCTTCAGTTTTTCAAAACTAACTGCACATTCATGTGTCCATTGAAATGTTTCTCCTTTTCTTTGTAAGGTTGACTGATGGGATTCCCAATATTTGAGAGAAGTTACAAATTAACCTTCAATAATAACTAGATAATCCCATAAAGGATTTGATATCCATTATATTATGGGGAGTTGTTCATTGAACTATTATTTCTATCTTCCTCAGATGAACAACTACTCCTTCTTTTAAAATTATATGCCCCATGTAGTGAACCTGGGTTTGGAAAAAATCACACTTTCTTATATTTGCATATAGTTTATGTTGGGTTGTGTTATATTCTTTCCAAAACTAGCCCACATAGTTAACCGAGGGGTTAGAGGGGGGGCGAAGCCTCTCTTTGTTGCACCGATTATGCAGCGGGGGGAGGATCACAGGGGGTTTGAGGCGTACCCGTAACCCCACTTTATGGGGTCCGGGGAAGCGCCCCGGAAAATTTTGGTTTTGGACCCTATGTTAGGTTGGGTGGACCCACCTATGGTTTTGTGCGTGATTTTCGCACATGTTTTTTGGATGCGATGGTTTTCCGTCCATGGTATTGGATGTGATGGTTTTCGGTCCATGGTATTGGATGCTTCAGCATGTACAAATATGTATTGTAACATTGAAAGGAAAATAATGAAAAATCAAGCTAGTAGTCCCGAGTCCCGATTTTGGGATCCAGTGGGAAAATCTCTGTGTATATGTGTTTTATGTGTTATGCTCTCGCATTTTTTATTTTTCTGTGTTTTAGAATTTGTATGCAGGTAATTTATGTATGGGGTTAAAACCTACATTTGGTATTAGAGCAATTTTGGCTTCAAGGGGATGCTTTTGCTGCTGAGGGGTTTCGCTCAGGGCTGTGGTAGACCCTGTTCAATGGGAGATTTGTGAGATCAGTTCTGGTGGTGAAAAAAATGGCAAGCAGTGGAAAGATAGAGATCAAGAAATTTAATGGTCAAATTTTTGAGTTGTGGAAACTCAAGATGGAGGATCTGTTGGTGGATAAAAATCAGTGGATCGTGGTAGATCCAAGTACTAACCTAACGAGAGTGTCCAATGAAGAATGGAAGAAGTTGGATTAGAAGGAAAAGAGCACAATACGATTGTGTGTCTCAGATTTAATATTGCTGAATGTATCAGGGGAAGCTACGACGAAGCTTTTGTGGGACAAGTTAGGGACTTTGTACCAATCTAAGTCTCTAGTGAATAAACTGTTCTTGCGGAAAAAGTTATATAACCTGAGGATGAAAGATGGAGACTCGATGACAGAGCATCTGAACACATTTAATACTATGGTAAGTCAGTTAGCATCTATTGATATTAAAATTTCAGATGAAGATAAATGCATCAGTTCGTCATGTTCTCTACCAGATTCGTGGGATAGTCTGGTTATTGCAATAGGTAGAAATGTAACTACCTTGCAGTTTGATGAAATAGTCTCAGCCTTGCTGACGAAGGAGATGAGACATAAAAATATGGAGAGCCAAAATGGTGATGCCTTGTTTGTACGAGGACAATCCCAGAACAGAAACAAAAATAAATCATCGAGTGAGAGATCTAAATCTAGAGGGAGATCTAAATCTCCATGAAAACCTGTAAAGGTGGTGTGCTGGAAATGTGGAAAGGAAGGGCACTTCAGAAGGGACTATAAATCTAAATCTCCTGACAAAGGAAAGGGATCTGATGATACTCCTTCTGTAGAGGCAAAGATCATCTCAGATGAAGGTGGGGATGTGTACTTGGCTTCTTCAAGTACACATGTAGATCATGAGGCATGGTTGATTGACTCAGGTGCATCCTTTCACTTCACTCCCCACAAAGAGTGGTTCTGCAAGTATGAGAAATACGATGGTGGTGATGTCTTCATAGGGGATGATAGGAAGGTTAGAATCATTGGTCACAGAAAAGTAAAGT
>APFE030707966.1:9458-22077 GCA_000404065.3 Pinus taeda
TATGATGTGGACATTGGAAGACTTCAACTCCAAGATAGTAGTGAAGTAATCCCAAATCTGTCATCTTAAAACCTGCATGTAACTCCTTTTTCACTTGTGCAATATGATCATCATGGTTGCCATTAATGATCAAATCATCTACATACATAACAAGAATGACTAGATATTTTCCCTGTTGTCGCACATACAAAGTATCATCAGATTCACTTCGTTGAAAACCAACTTTCTTAAGGTATTCATCCATCTTTGCATACCAAGCTCGGGGATCTTGTTTTGATTCATATAAATCCTTGATCAATTTGCAGACTTTATGTTCTTGTCCTTCAACTTCAAAACCTGGCGGTTGGGTCATATACACTTCCTCCTATAAATCCCCGTTGAGAAAATCACTTTTCACATCCATTTGATGAACTTTCCATCTCTTTTGAGTGGCCAATGCAAGTGTTAATCAGATGGTGTTCCATTTCACTGTAGGAGCAAAAGTTTCCTCATAATCAATGCCTTCCTACTGTGCAAAACATTTTGCGACAAGTCGTTCTTTATACTTTTCAAGTTCTCCCTTTTGATTATACTTAATTTTGTAAACCCATTTGCATCCTATGGGTTTAACATTTGTTGGACAATCAACAAGTTTCCAATTGTTGTTATCAATTACTGCCTGATATTCTTCAACCATAGCTTGCTGCCATTCTTTATGTTTTACTGCTTCTTTGTATGTGGAAGGTTCAGTAAAATAATTTGCTATCAAGGCAAAATTGCCTTCACTTCTATGTGCCCTTTTGGTGCCTGTTTTATTCTACTCATCAGTGTTTACATCTTTCAAAAGTTGAACTGCCCATTTTGGTAGTTGGTGCTCACTTGTTTGCGCTTCTGTAATCCATCATTGTAAAGAGGATTAATATAAATTGATGTTCGTCGTTCAGGTGAAGAGTGTGGAGAATCACTATTAGACGAACTGCTGCTGCTTGGAGATGCGGATGAACTGCTAGAAGACCCAGATGATGTTGTTGATCTAGATGGACTAGATGACTCATCTTCAGAGGAAGGAAAATCAAGTTCATACCAATTTGGTGAAGTTGGTTGACTTTGCATTTTTCCATTTATTTTACTTCCTTTAGTTTCTAACTTGTGAAGAAGATTTTCAATTTCTTCAGCACTCTTACTCTCAGTTTCATAAAAATGACATCCCTACTCACAATGAATCTTCCATTGGTCAAAAGACGATACCCTTTCTTCTCATTAGAATAGCCAATCATTGTGCATTTTAAACTTCTTGAGTCAAGCTTAGCTCATTTTTCTTTCGGAACTAAGGCATAACACACTGACCCAAAAACTCTAAGATGTTTAACTTGAGGTTTGAAACCAAACCAAGCTTCATAAGGTGTGATTCCGTCTAAAGAAGCAGTTGGAGATCTATTTCTTAAGTAGACATCTGTATGAATTGCTTCCACCCAATATGTTGGACTTAAACTCTTGAAAGTTAACATGGATATCGCCATTCCTAACAAAGTGCGATTCATTCTTTCGACTACTCCATTTTGTTGTGGAGTGTAAACATTAGTAAGATGTCGTCTTATGCCATTTTCACTGCAATAAGTTTTGAATTCATTTGAAGTGAATTCTCCCCCATTATCTATCCTGAGAGTACCTATCTTTTCTTTGACTTCATTTTCAACAAGTTGGCGAAAAAATTTAAACTTATCAAATGCTTCTGACTTGTTCTTCAAAAAGTAAACCCAAGTCATTATGTTGAAATCATCAATGAATAGTAAGAAATATTTGCATCCACCAAAGGAAGTTTGTAGTGGTCCACAAACATCACTGTGAACTAGTTGTAGCCGCCTGTTTGCATGCCATGAACTTGTTGGAAAACTTTCTTGACTTTGTTTGCCATAAATGCAAGCTTCACATTTTGCATTTTCCCTTTTGAATGTGGGAAGTCCTTTAACCATTCCTTGTTTCTGCAATTTAGAAAGACTCTCAAAATTCAAATGTCCATATCTTACATGCCATAGTCTTATAGGTGAAATACCTGTAGTCACTACCCCTGCAAAATCAGAATGCCTTGGAATAACTGTCCCTTTCCTCCATAACAGTTTTCCATCTTCATAACCTGTCATGACTGTTTTCAAGTTCTGTTTGACTAAATTAATATTGACTAAACCATCTTCCATAATCACCTGATGTCCTGCTTGTTGAATCGTGACTAAAGAGAGAAAATTTTTCTTAAAACTGGGTACATACCATACATTGGAAATCCTTTTTTCTCCAATGCCAGGGAGAAAAAATTTTACTACTCATTTTCCATAAGGAGTATGTTTTGTATCACCAGCAAGAAAAATGGAATTAAGTTGTCAATCTTGAAAATTCCAGAAAAAATCACGTGGACAAGTCATGTGCTAAGTGGCCCCGGAATCCAAGATCCAGGCATCTTCATAATCACTTCTAAGATGGGATGAAAGTTGTGATGTTGGTGAGGAAATAAAACATATTCTGAGTTATCTTCATCTTGATCATTGGCAAATTGCGCTGAATGCTGCTGAAACTTGGGAATTTTATTAAGTGAAGTTCAAAAATCTTCAGCATAATGGCCAACTTTGTTACATCTTCGACACACAATTTGACTTAAGTCTCTTCCTCTTCTTGAAGATTGTCCTCTACCTCTGCTTTGACTTCTATGTTGAGATTGTCCTCTACCTTGATTATTGTTTCCTTGTCCTTGAAAATTGCCTCTTCCTTGATTGTTTCCTCTACCTTGAAAATTATTCCTTCCTCCTCTGTTAAAATTGTTTCCTCTGCTTTGGCTTCGACCTCGACTTTGTACATTATGTACTGCTTGATTCTGATTCCCTCTGCCTCTGCCTTGAGAACTAGTGCTGGTCTCTGTGAGAAAAACGTCTTCACCAACTTTCTTCTTCTTCCCAAAAGTTTTATCATGTTGAGTCAACATTTCACAGAGTTCATCAAACTTTAGTTTCTATAATTTCCTAGTTACTTGTAGAGTCTCCAAAAAATGCGTGTAGGAAGAAGGAAGTCCAGAAATTACAATTGTGACCATAAAGCTATCATCAATTGTGGGAAAACCAGCATTAATAATTTCTTGCCTAATATTCTTAAGTCTTGAGATATATTCAAGAACATCACCACCTTCAGTTAATTTTTGTTGCAACAATTTTAATTGTAGATCGACTTTCTTTGATTCAGGCTGAGTATCAAAGAGGTCTTTAAATGATTTCAAAGCAGACCATGCATCTGTAGCATTTTCTATATGGACATACATTTCATCATTCACAGAATATTTAATAAGAGCTAAGGCTTTAGCATTCTTGATTTCCCATTTTGCTAGTGCAGCTGCATCTGTGGGTTTATTCGGCTTAACATCTCCATCACATATTCCCTACCATAATTCATTGTAAATGAGAGTGCTTTCGATGAGATGATGCCATGTTTTATAATATTTTGTGCCTTCAAGTTTGTCGGAATCAGAAAACAAATTAATCAACTTAGACATTGTAGCATTGAACCGTCGCACCAAGAATCAGAACAGAAATGACAAGATAGTCAACACAACACACCATGCAAAAAACATGATCTATTAGGGCTTGGCCTTGACCCTCGAATAGTCGTCAAAACAGGAAAAAATTGACTGAGCTTTGCACTTGGCTCTAGTCAATTTCTCAAATTTTTACAAGGTAACTTTCAAAATTTGACTTTTACAATGGTGCTTTTGCACAATCTGGTAAAAAAAAGTTCTTCCCCCCAAAGTAAAATTACTTTGAGTTACAATGCCACACTTATCTCTCCGAAAACAAATTACAAAAAAATATCTTCTTATTACTCCAAAAATTACAAATGACCTTATTCCTCCACAAATATTACAAAATCCTTATTACTCCAAAAAAAAAACATTACATAAAAAATGTATACCTTATCTCTCCAAATTACAAAATTATAAAAAAAAAATATTCCTTATCTCTCCAGCAAAGACTTTTCACTTTTCAGATTCACCTTTAAGCTTACTTAAAAACAAACACTGTCAAATGTTGGATTTTTTTACTTGTCCTTCGGGCTAGATCTTGACTGGCTGATGTTGGCTAGCTGGCTCTCACGCTGGCTGGTTGCTATGCTAGCTGGCTCTCACGTTGTCAGAATCGGTAAATCATGTAGCCTGGGATATGGCAAGAAATTATGATATGAAAACCTTACTGATCTGCCCGAGTCTCTATATTGGAGGGACAAAGGTGTCGTGACTGATGTGAAAGATCAAGGCAGTTGCAAGAGTTGTTGGGCTTTCACCGTAACTGGAGTAGTAGAAAGCATCAACAAAATCATGATTGGCAATCTTGTTTCCCTTTCCGAGCAACAACTTATCGATTGTACCACTGATAACAATGGTTGTAGCGGGGGAACTGCAATTAATTTTGGTGTATGCAGCTCAACAAATCCTTCAAAGATTAGAACTTGTCTGAAAAGCATTGAAACATAAGACTGAACACGAAAGATCCCCTGATTAGAAGGTGTGCGTAAGTCAAGAACTCTGTGATTCAGTCGAGTGTCCTGACCCACTCTCACAACATGTTCTCCAGTCTGCTCTGCTTTCTCAAAATCCTTTTCACTACGAGCAACATCTTCAAGATTGATGAGTTCAAGTATGTGGATAATAACGGTGATGCTCTCGTACAAGCAGTGGCTAATCAGCCGACCATTGTGGGAATTGATGGCGGTGATGATAATTTTCGGAATTACGATGGTCGTGTGCTATCAGGGAGCTGTGGAACCTTCGTAAATCACATGCTTGTAATAGCTGGTTATGGGAATATAAGATTATTGTAGGGTCACTGGAATCATCTGAATCAAATCCTGTGCCGGTTCCTGTAGCACAGAACAGGATGGCGATATTGTAGCATTTGCAGGGTGCAACTAACACTGATAATCATGGAACATGCAGTAAAAGAAATCTAATAATAATACACAAATTGATTTGCAGATTAAAATTCTAAAATCAATAAGATTTTTTTTTGTTAAACACAAAACTGGACAATTTCATACCAGTCATTTTCTGATCAATTCAATGGAGTTGAGTTTTCCACGATCTGATAGAGCTAGAATCTCCTCCTCAAATCAACTGCAGCATTACTGAAGCTCTGATACCACAATAATGGTAGAAGTGTTCTCAGACACATAATTTTATTAATCAGGAAAAAGCAATTACATAATTGATTTTGCAAGAGTTTACACCCGAACAACACAAACACTCTTGCAATGAGCTATTTATAAGCTCCATGTCCTAACTACCTCTAATTATGGATCAATTATTAAATAACAAGTGCCCATTTACAATAAATGCTATTCAAACCAACTAGCTAACAAATCTCCTAAAATAGAGCCTAAGATACGACACATTTGGAGAGTCATATCTAGTTACAACAATATGCTAATTCTAAAATTCTCCATTAAATAATTAAACATTCTAGAATAATAATTATTAATTTAATATCTTAAATTAATAATTATTTTAATTCTAATTTTATAACCTATGATAAAATTGTATTTTTGGATCATCTAACATTGAATGCCTTTTGATCTATCAAAAGATCCTTTTCTCTGCTTTTCTAAGAAGAATGTCCAACCTTTCTCTTTGAAATGTAAGCCTTTATGGTATTCTTCTCCTGTTAAGGGAAGATCTAGAGCTTGGGAAAGAAATTCTGGGTTTAGTGGTATGGAGAGGTTAACCACCTTTGTCTATCCCTATTCATAATGATTTATGAATTCTTGTGTAATCTTCTTATTATGCCCATTAAACTTTTGAAGAAACCCTATCAATTTTGCCTGATACAAAATTTCTATGCTTTATTTCCCCCAATTCTCTATCTTGAATTCAATTGGCTCAATTCTGGTTGTGATGTGTTATGTATACCAATTAATGTATCCTTGGATAATTAACATCCTCATCATAAACAAAAATACATGTATTACTATATATAGATATATATATATATAGTATATATATAATATATTATATATATATATTATATATATATATATATAATATATATATATATTATATATATATATATATACACCTTTGTCTTCTTATTCATGCAATTTTTATTTATGGATAATTATCATGGCAAATAGGCTTACCTAATCTTTGAAGTTCCTCGAAAAAAAAATGAAATGATTATCTTGCTTGAATCCTTTTCAATTTCCTCTTTCTGTTGCAAAAAGGAGTCTACTGCTCTTAAAAAAAAATTCTCACTGTGTTAAAGATATCAAAAATATCTTAACAATGTCTCACTGCTTCTAAACTCAGTGCTCCAATCTCTGTTTTCCCAAGTTTTGTTATGAAATCCCCTCTCTGTATTTAAAAATTCTCACTGTGCATATGAAAATGGAACAAATTTGCTCACTATATATATGAGAATAGAGAAAAAATTGTTCACTGTGTATATGAAAATCTCACTGTATACATGAAGATCTCACTGCGTGTATGAAAATTTTGCTCACTGTGTGTATGAAAATAAGTAAGACTCTGTGTTTTTCATATACAATTATGCATGAGGGAATTCATGATTTGAGATCGATTACCTGATTTGGAAGAAAACTTGTAGATATCTTTGAGTTAATAACTTGTGTTCTTGTGTTTAACAATTCCATTTTAATTAGAACTCCTCTTTAACATCTCTGAGGATTCACACATTACATAGGTGGAAAAGTCAGTTCTAATGGTGGCAAGATTTCGATTTCATAACTAAATTTTGAATCCTTATAAAATGGAACATTTCAAACACTATCTTGAGCTTATTTATCCCTGAAATTTGTTCAACTATTGATAGAAATCCGGATGTGATTTCTTACCTTGTTTCTTTGTGGAATTTATGGAGTTTTTTGGTAGCTCGGTTGAGTTGGCAAACATAAGATCTCGACTTTTAATTCTCTCATTAAAACCGATGCATTCCTCCCTTATTTATCCACAAACTTCCTTAATCTCCTCGCTTATTTCTTATGCAACGTCTTCTCTATTCAGGCTTCTTTGCTCTACCCAACCCTCTCTTCAATGTTTTTGTTTTTCTTACTTATTTCCTCCTTCTACGAGGGTGCTATATGCATGCATGTGAGTGCACACCATTCTCCTCCTCTTTCTGAGCTTAATTCTAGCTGTGATGGTGAAATAAAGGCTTAACACAGAGCTCAGTTTGCATTAGAATGGTGAAAGATAGCAATAGCATTACAAAAAGTTTGTTTGAATGTGTTTTGACCGTTTTACCACCCCAAGTCATACTTCAACTTCCGTACTCATGTGTGGTGTAGGAGTATCCTCTCTGTTGATAGAGATGATCCCTCTAGCCCAAGAGAGTGAGTCTAGCCACAAATAAGACAATCTAATGTAAATTTCCTTAGATTAGAATCAAATAAGAAGGCCTACCTCTTATAGCGCTAATCCACTTGATGTTGATCTTACTTCCTTGCTCTAGCTTCCTTTCGTTCTTTTCGTTCAAATACCTGAAACAAACATGAAAGAGACAACAACAAACATGATAACATAAAATCGAATTCAATCTACTTAAAAGGTCAAGGATTTCTAAGCTATCAAAAGTAATATTACACCCAATATAGGAAATAAACCATTAGTTGTATTAAAATAAACTTCAAAGAGAAATACAATCGAAGCCTTGACATTGGAGATCTCCTTTGCAGTGTCCAAGTCCTGCTACATGCCTTTTTAGCACTAGAGGATCAAAATGAAAAGACCCATGGTATGGTCATAGCCATTCGAGTGAGTAGGATCAAAATGATACCCACGGCATGGTCGTAGCCATCTGTCTAAATAATCACTTATATAATCATGAATGACTCATCACTCCTCACAACCTAGACTTTTGTGATCTAAGCCTAGGGCCTTATGCTCCAACACGACCCGATCAAAGTACAAATTCTAACATGTGAATAGACATGCTGAAGTCAAACATGCTAGAAAATCACTTGATTACTGGCCAATGATGTGAGCTGTTAACAAGCGCGAGAGAAACCACCCATAATATCAATGGATCTCAAGGTACTATCAGTACAGTTCACGAAATGTGAATAAGGAATTGAAGTTGAACACTCATGAAATCATTTGATCGAAGGCCAACGATGAGAACCTATTGTCGAGTGAAAAGAACTTGCCATTGAGGCATGCAAGCTCTAAGGTACTAGAAGGGGGTTTCTAGATCAACTTCCTAGATAATGAGCTGAAGTCGATAGGAAGTGATCTATTGAATGAAGGTCATAATGAATGCTTCATCATTGACATGAAATGGGAAACATAATGAATGAGAGTAATCCAAGATAGTGACATATGATCATACAATGTACAGGTTGGAAGACTTCTCTTGAACATGTGGATGACATGACTCTGGAGTTTGGCAACATTTGACATCATAGGATCAAAGTCCATAGTGACGTGGCAGAGATCATATGAGAGGTTTAAAATGGATAACCCAACACCCAAGGAGGCAAGTAACAAAGTGAGGATGTCCCAATAACTCGACACAAGCAACAAATGAGTGTCAATGTTCAAGAGCGACATGCTGCCTCAAGTGAAGAATACAACTGATGAAATACTTCCAATTTCCCCCCACCAATTCTGGCGAGTACCCCAATTATTTTTACACAAGCTTGACGAGGATACCACATGCTTGTGATATAATTCCATCCTTTGGATGGATCCATCTTAGTAAGTTTTACGAGCCCTAGGAAGGAATAGCTTGGTCTCGTCATAATGAAAAGTCCTATGTCGTTTAACCTTTTATCGAGTCTGAGAAAGGTGAAACTTGGAACCCTTTTCATGTTTAGAGAGTTTGAAAAATACACGGAAAATAGAACTCCAAGGGGTTCATTTTCATAAAGTTGTCCCTTGAGCCCGTAAAGGTAAAAAGCAATACTTGAGAGAACCTCCTAGCCATATTCAACTAAGGTGTACCTTTTTCGTAAATAGTTTATCCCAGCCCAAAAAAGGGGTAGACGTATACTAGGTAAATGATGTTTTGTAGCCTTTAATGAGTTCAAAATGATAAGATCTCAACAATATTTTCATGTTTTGAGAGTCAGAAAAGAGCTTAAAGCATACTCCCTATTTTTATTTACTTTAACGAGTCTAAAAAGGAAAAATACTTGGCAATCTTTTCATTTTCTATGAGTCAGAAAAGAGCCTAAAAGTGACTCATCTTGGAGGAACGAGTGGTATAAAGGGTAGCAACAGGTTCCAGTTAAGGGGGAGCTTCTCAAAACAATGAAAGTTCAAGAGGTTAGCTAGCAAAACCACTCATTGCTAGGGTTCCTCAAGAAAGGAAAAAACAACGTAGTGAAAGCATATGATCGACCAAATAGATGGTGGCGATGGAATGAAAAAACCAAGGGTCATCTAGCAGAAAATAGCTGATAAAAATGGAAATCATAAGATGTAAATTGGGCATGGGTTCATTTTTACATAAGCTTGAACCATGGGGAACTTTTCTTAAATTCGGTTTCATGTTTACACAAGCTTGAAATGAAAAATTATGCTTGAGTTCGGTTTCATTTTTACACAAGCTTGAAACAAAAAACTATGTTTGAGTTAAGTTTGCATGCCCCCAACATAATGATACAATTTGATGTACATGCCCCCCAAGCCCTGTTTCATTCAGCTAGATGGATGGAATGAAAGTTCACTTTCGAGATCCAAGAAAACTCGACTGGGATTTTATGAGATCTTAATCAAAAACTCAATTTGGAAAAGGGAGTTGTTTCATTTTTTAATGAGGTTGACACAGTAAAAGAACTATCCTCGGACATCTGTTTCATTTTTTTAACGAGGTAGATACAGGAAGAAACTATCCTTAGACATTTGTTTCATTTTTTAATGAGGTAGATACAGGAAGGAACTATCCTTGGACTCTTTGATTCATTTTTTAACGAGCTCGACACAAGAAAAGGAACTATGCTGACACCCCTTGTTTCATTTTTTAATGAGATTGAAACAAGACAAGGAACTATGCTTTGAGGTCCTTGTTTCATTTTTTTAAGGAGCTTGACATAAGAGAAGGAACTCTGCTTCAAACCCTTGTTTCATTTTTTAACGAGCTTGACACAAGACACTAAACTATGCTCTGAGGTCCTGTTCATGGACCATACGAGAACATGGCTCCCAAAAGATCCTCACTAGATGGGAGAACCATGCTTTGGGAGGAATACATGTCAACTGGTACCAATGACATATCGGGTTCCAATGCCCCCAGTACATAATGTACTATACCATTTGTGTGATCATCATCAGATGTGGAGACAGAACAAGTTGCCACATAATTGATTTATGGCGGGGAGGGTACTGCTTACAAACAAGAACCAATAGGGGATGATGGTTGCATAAGATGCACTTGGTGACCAATGAATGACAATTGATCAATGGTCACTATTCTCCCTTCGTGTGGAAAAAAGACTACACGGAAAAGTGAAGAAACAAGAGCTCCCATGACATAAACATAGTCATGTCCAAGGATTGCCCCCATGCTCTACAAGAAAAGGAGAGGGACTCTCTTGAACCACTGAGATGAGAGGGTGACTCTTCGATTCATGAGAATCTAAGGAGATGAGAAGAACATGAGTAGTATGATCACTACTCGCTTCAGGAACAGAGTGAAAAACTGAAGGTGGAGCCAAGTCAACACTATTTTTGACCAATGGTTGGTTAGGAACAGACACAATAGAGTCATGCTCAAGAAGAGCAGGTTAGGATACTCGGCTCTCACTTGAGAGACCCAGGTTTGGAAGTGATTTATTCAAGCAAATCCTGGTACTACTGGCCCTTTCGGCAACAGTCCGCAGAGTGCAAACTAAGGTCTCACTCGAAGTAGTATGGGAGGGTGCTAGAACTGGGTTTCCACACCCCAGGGATGTCTGATATATGGTGATTGGTACGTGGCCCAACCTTCACACTTATTGTGCTACGAACAACTGCATGTATCTCGCTTCCTATGATCCTATCTTCTCACAGTTCGAGTCGCAATGCGACCCGTTTTATTTACCCAAATCTTCCTTATTTAGTCTTCGTTAGTCGATTACTTAGATTAAATTCACTTATAAGCAATCATACATGTGATCATCAATTGCACATAGTAAATGACAGAGTAAAGTAACGCATAACATTAACATACAGGTTCAAGAATAGATGCACAGAATAAACTTGTCTTTATTAGCTTTTAAATCCAATTACAATCCCACTTACAGACCTGACTCTACACTGCGTACTCAGCTGCAAGGGTCCACGCACTCAGCTGCGGACTCTACTAGGCCTATGCGCACTCAGCTGCAGAGCCTCTTCCTACTACTACGAGCCAATAAACTTTAGTTCTGGCCATGCCTTCGCATCTATCTATTATTTGCTTCCAAAAAAAAACTATCTTTACACTTAGAGCCTCACTCTATTTATACAATCCCATGGTCCGCGGACCATGGGTAGGTCTTCACAACTTTACATTATTTTTCAATTCTTAGGGTAGACAACCCCATGACTCATCCTAGACTTTCGCTCTCCGCATCCATACTTCACGGAGCCTCTACATTCCATTGACAAAAACTCGAGCTTTAGACCCCAAAACCTGCTGTGAGGGATCCCATGCTCAACAGGCCCCCAACACAATCATCATGGCTCATCCCGAGTCACTCTGCTAGTGTGGCGATCTTGGCACGGAGGCCCTCCAGCAGGTATCACGCAGCTTGGGTGTCTATGACGCACTGTTCCGCTATCTGCTGTACTTGTTGCATGCATATCCATGAGCCTTCGTGAGCAGGGTCACATTCCTGTCTAACCACATAAAGTTCCTGCATTTGTGCCAGCTTCCCTTCAATAGTAGTTGTAATTGTGAAAGTTTCATTGATCCATGGTTGGATGCATGCTTTAAGCAGGGCTTCTTTTTGGTGTGTGATGTTGATCCATACTTAAACAGGAACGCAACAAATTACAGAGATAACCATATACACAAAGATGCAGCAGAAATAATACTTCATTTCATTAATGGAAAATACTGAAATATGCTTACAACCAGAAATGGAAATAAGCCAGCTAGGGCGATGGCAATTTATCTCTGAGAAGAGATGTGTGGCTACATGCCTCTGAACTGTGTTACAATGAGGCTCGAAGGCCTATTTATTGTTGAGAAACAATGGAAAACCCTTCACATTCCAAAACCTGACCCTAGAAGATGAAACACCAAATTGTGGGCCCCGTTTTTGGGTAATTTGGTACATCAACTTCCTGGGGTCGCGAATTGGTCGTATTATCTCCATTTGATGCGCATGATAGCCCGTTGGAAAGATCTCTCCGAGGAATACGATGGACAAGACGATTTTTAGACAAGAAAAATGCTAGCGATAGATTTCCCAAAAAACATCGTTTAGGGCCTTAAAACGGCTCCGGAAGTTTAGGACCTGAAAAACTACTAAAAATAGTAAATTGTGCTATAATTAAGGAAACTAAAAAAAACAGAAAGAAGCACTAGAGGGGATCCAAGTGGAATTAGCGGGTGGCCACCAATATCCACCTAGATCATTCCTCCCCCCTTAGGAAGCAATGGTCCCCATTGCGTTGAGTTCCTCCATG
>APFE030707966.1:37746-48060 GCA_000404065.3 Pinus taeda
TTGAATGCTCACTAGATCAAAGCTCAAATTAGGAGAAGGAGAGTTGGTCGAAACTAATCCTAAAATTGGGAGAGTCTATCCTCGGAAGACCATGTCAAAGGAAGGTTCTATGGGGCCAGGCCCTCAATTCATAGAGAGTTTCCTAGCTATAAAGTCTATGGTAGAAGAAATGTATAGGGACTTTAGAAAGCATAAGGATGAAGATTCATCAAGTTATAAACAAGATAAAGAAGAAGATGAGTCTCATTCCCATGACCACTCAAAAGGAAAAGGGAAAGAGGAAAGCTTTCTCACACCTCCTAATAGCCCTGTGCATAATAAGAAAGCATCTTTGATTAAGCTAGATGTTAAATTCGATTTGCTTATATATGATGGAGAGATAAATGCTGAAAAGTTGGACAATTGGATTACACAAATTGATGTGTATTGAAGAGTACAAAACATCGACTCAGACAAGAGCAAAATTCAGCTGGCAAGCCTATGCCTAGGAGGCACTGCCTTGGTTTGGTGGGAAGGAAGAACCCAAGCTGACACGAAAAGACATGTGAAGACTATCTCTGTCTGGAGTGACTTTGTTTTTGCAATTAAGAAGCAGTTCTATCCATTGGCCTACATGCAACAAGCCATGATGAGTTGGCAAACTCTTCGGCGGTTGAAAGGGAAAAGTGTGCAAGGTTACACTCAAGAATTTAGAAAGAGAGCATTGATTCTAGGGATCTTATTAGACTCACCAGAGACTCTTTTGAAGTACATTGGTGGTCTACATAGCTGCATGAGGCATACCATCCTCATGTTTAATCCCACTAGCATAGATGAGGTATCTATACAAGCTACTCATCTAGAAGCTAGAGGAAAGAATGGAAATCCAGAAGTTGGGGGACCATCCCAACCCACTGCAAGCAAGAGCAAGGAGAAAAGAAAGGAAGGCTAACACTACATAGAAAAGAAAAGCTTCATGCACTCACTGTAAAAAGGAGGGGCATGATAATGAGCACTATCGGATTCTGCATCCAGAGATGAGACCTAAGAAGTCCGAAGGCAAGAAGAAGAAGACTGCTACAGCTATTCAGAAAGACTTGGGGTCAGACTCAGGAGATGAAACAATCATTGCAGCCACAGGTATAAAAGGTAAGAATTCTGAAGCATCTACTAGTAATTCTACTCAAACTATTATTGATGAAGAATCTGAGAGAAAAATACATGAGCTTTTCCATATTTGAGTTATTTCCAAACATCAAAATATTGATACTTTGTTTGATAGTGGCTCACAAGTAAATTTGATTTTTGAAGCGATTGTAAAGAAATTGGGATTAGCAACTACACCTCACAAGAAACCATACCCATTAGGATGGTTGAATGATAAAACAAAACTACAAGTGACTAGACAATGCAAACTCCAGTTTTCTTTTGGGTTAGCATCTGTAGATGAGGTTGTGTTAGACATAATTCCTTTGGATATATGTGGAATTGTTTTAGGAAATCCTTACTTGTATGATAGAAAAGCCATTTTCTATAGAGCTGAGAACAAGTATATACTTGTTAAAGATGGAATCGAATACTTTGTAAGAGCTCACAAGCTCAAGAATAATTATACTCTCATAAATTATGGACAGATGAAAAGAATGATAAATTCATGCAAACAATTCTTACTAATGGTTGTAAAGGAAAAGAAACCTGATAAAACCAATGTATTTGAGGGCTGTAATGCTAAGTAGCAAGCTGATAGAGAAAATATTGTTTTAGAGTATGATATCTTGTTTCAGGAACCTAAAGGTCTACCACCCAAAAAGGAAATAGTACATGATATTATTTTGCAGCAAGATGTTCCATTGCCTAACATTGGAATGTACAGTTTGTCTGCTTTAGACAATGCTGAAATCAAGAAGCAGGTGCATGAGTTGCTCACGAAGGGGTTCATCAGGCCTAACACATCACCATGTGGGTCACCAATCGTTTTGGTGAGAAAGAAAGATGGCTCGTGGAGAATGTGCATTGACTACCAAGCACAAAATAAGATAACAATAAAAAATTGTTATCCCCTTCCTCGCATAGATGATCTTTTAGATCAATTAAAGGAAACTGTCTATTTCACCAAGATGGATTTACACAGTGGATACCATTAGGTCAGAGTTGCAGAGCAAGATGCATGGAAGACTGCTTTCAAAACCAAGAAGGGATTGTATGAGTGGCTGGTTATGCCTTTTGGCTTGACCAATGCCCCTGCTACTTTCATGAGATTAATGAATGATGTGCTCAAGCCTTTTCTTGATGTTCTTGTTATTGTGTATCTAGATGACATTCTGATCTTTAGTAAAACATGGGAAGAACACTTAAAGCATGCTAAGTAGACATTAGATGTTTTGAAAAGAGAAAAACTTTATGTTAAGCTCTCAAAATGCGAATTTGGCAGAACATCTCTAAATTATTTGGGTCATATAGTAGGGGGTGGTGAATTGAAAATAGATCCCTCTAAAGTGGTAGTCATAGTAAACTGGCCTAAACCCAAGTTTGCTACAGAAGTGAGAAGCTTCTTAGGAGCAACACAATATTGGAGGAAGTTCATTTCTAATGTTTCCTCAATTGCAGCTCCCTTAAATGCTTTGACAGGATTGAACAAGGTGTTTCAGTGGGGAGGCAAACATTAGAAAGCCTTCAACACCTTGATAGAAAAGATTAGTACAACACAAGTACTAGCACTGCCTGATCTACAAAGACCGTTTGAGATCCAAATAGATGCCAATGACTATGCCATGTGAGTAGTGTTGACACAACACGATAAACCCATATGTTATCATTCTGAGACTTTTAATCCTATGATAATTAACTATCCTACATATGATAAAGAATTATATGCATTAGTTCAGAGTGTGAAAGAGTGGAAACATTACTTAATGGGAAAAGAGATAGTAATACATACTGATCATCAACCACTTCAATATATACACTACCCAACTAAGTTGCAGCAATCAAGACACTACATATGGATGGGTTTTCTACAACAGTTTCATTTATTCATCAAGTATAACAAGGGCATACATAACAAAGTTGTAGACATGTTATCTAGACCCATTATAAATGCATCTACTATACTTAAGCATAATTCTATACTACATGAAAGCTACATTGAACAATATGCTCAAGATATAGATTTTAAAGATGTCTATGCAACCTTGAGTCAAGGCAAAAAGGTAGAAGAATTGGATTATCATGTGAAGGACCGACTCTTATATCATTGTGGGAAACTTTGCATTCCACAAACAGAGAGAGTAAAGATAATTAGAGAGGCACACACTTCTCTAATATCAGGTCACTTTGGGGTAAGTAAAACAGTTGCACAATTGCAAAGATTTTGCTATTGGTCAAAAATGAATGAGACAGTTTGTAGATATGTAAGAGGGTGTACTATGTGTGCTAAAAGCAAGCCCAACAATAGAAAACTAGGCTTGTACACTCCATTACAAGTTCCTTCTCACCCTTGGGAAAGTGTTTCCATGGATTTTATTGGAGGACTGCCTAAGTCTAGAAAAGGTCATGATTATATGTATGTGGTTGTGGATAGGTTAAACAAAATGTGTATTTTGATACCTTGTAATAAACAGATTACAACTAAACAAACAACAAAACTATTCTTTGAACATGTATGGGTTCATTTTGGATTACCCACTTCTATTTTATCTGATCGAGACACTCGATTTGTGGGGAAGTTTTTGTCAAGTCTGTGGGAGCTGATGAACACCCAACTAAAGAAACCACAAATTTTCATCCACAAACCAATGGCCAAATAGAAGTAGTTAACAGGACAGTGATCCAGTTACTTAGAGGATATTGCAGCAAACATCCTTAGCTTTGGGATGAACACTTATGTTATGTGCAACATGCTTACAACAAAGCAAAACACTCTTCTACACAGAGATCTCCTTTTGAAACCTGTTTTGGTTTCATACCAAGGTCTCATTTGGATTTTTTTCTTTGGTAAAGATACCACGATTGATGGGCACAATGATGTGGACAAGGAAACTAGGTTCATTGAATAGATCCAGGAGATCCACCAGGTAGTACAGAAATAGCTGGAAAAGAGCCAACCCAGATACAAGGCAAGGCATGGCAAGCATTGAATGGAGCATAGTTTTCACGTTGGAGACCAGGTCTGGCTATATATTAGCAAGGACATGATGCAAGGTGAAGGTAAAAATCTAAAGCCTATCAGGTATGGAGCTTTTAGGATACTTGAGAAGATTGGTGAAAATGATTTTCGCCTTGATCTACCAGCTTACATGCACATATACCCAGTCGTAAATGCAGATTGCTTGAGATTGTTTGAACCTTCAATGATTGAGGATCCTGAAGAGCAAAGTCAATTTACTTCTATTGATGACTTGCTACCTGAATATCTGAATGAATTGCAAGAAGACACAGTCTTGGACAAGAAGGTGAGGACGATGCGTAGAGGAGATGTTGAGCACCTCAAAATTGGACTCAAAGGTTCGAAGCCGAGCAGTGCAAAGTGGATTGAGATTGGGTAAGTGAGACAACAGTACCCTTAGTCGATTCTTGAAAGAAAACCAACTTTTGGTGGTCCAAAAGCTTTTCAGTGGGAAGGTCGTGATCCGAATTGGATCCATAAAGAAAGATTAACAGAGCCATGGTTGTACTAGGTCGGGATAGACTTCAAAGTATTTAAAATAGCAATCAAGAACACCTCTAAACCAGTGGCAGTGGGAACCAGCATGGAATGACAAGGACCTCGGTCAAAGCATGCTGACTGAGGCCCATGGAGACTTCACGAGAGGCAAAATTAGCCCCGGGGAGACCTAGATCGGGAAACAAAGGCAATTTTTGATGTGCGATTCACTGGGCGAAAAACCTCAAATTGGAGAAGCCCCGAGTGCTCAGTTGCATGAGAGCTGGGAAAACCATGGGATAAAAGGCTAAGAGCTAATGGTGGGACCCGCTCCAAAACTAACGGTATTGATTGGGAGCGTCCATGGGCAATAAGCAGTTTTGAAGGAAAAGGAGTGATTCCACTCAGTGCCTGACACGTGGCAAGCGGAGGAGAGAGGAAACTGCCGCTCATCACACGTTAACGGCCAAGCTAGTCAACCGCGCGGGATGAACGAATGGTGTTGGATCTAGGGGCTCCAAATCTAACGATTGAGATCATGCTCGATGGAGAAGACAGAATTGACGAGGAAATAAGCTGCGATTTAGAAGAATTTGAAGTCCAAATTGACCACCATGGTGGCAAATGACTCATTCCATAATGTAACTGAAGAAATGAACCAAAGAGGCTAGCTGGCGCAGTTCGCAGGAGGACAAGTGGCCATCCCTATGAGTCTGATGATGATGCTGAGAACAGGGAACTCCAAGCGTAGCTGCAAGTAGGTGAATTGACGAAGGTGGAAGAGGAAATGAACTGCCATGAGCTCGAATGGTTTTAAGCCATGAACAAAGAACATAAAAGAGAGAGAGAGAGAGAGAGAGAGAGAGAGAGAGAGAGAGAGAGAGAGAGAGAGAGTCGCGAACTGAAAGACGGAACACCGAAGAAAAAAGACAGAGAAGAGAAGAACCAGTGAAGCAAAAATCAGAAAGAAGATAGAGGGCCGAGATGACTGAAGGCAGCGTTGAGCACCTGAGAGCTTGAGAGATTCAAGCCATCCCTGAGAGGATCTATCAAACCAGAGAGGTCAAAGAGCTGGCAAGGAAAAGAGTCTATGTACTCCAGTGGCTTGGGGAATCCAAGAACCACCCTACCAAGCCAATTTGTTTCAGGAGACTCATATTGATCTCCTTCATTGTAATTCTCTTCTTCAAGACACAAATAAAGAAGGCCACCAGTGAGAGCTGGACCGGAGATGTAGCCTTGGAGGATAGGGTGAACTCCTTATTAAATTCTTGTGTTCTTGTATTTGCTTATTGTGTTTCTCTGCTATTTTCCATTTCAAGTGACTGTGTATTTGCAATCTGATCAATCAATTGCTTAAATAACATAGACACACACACCAACATATGAGTTTGTAATACCTTCATTTAATAAATCTTTAACCGAGGTCACTCATAGGGTGATTATTAGATCATTCGGTCATAAAACTCGTGGTGATTTTGGAACTTCTAGCATAAGCGTTGAATCTTCGATCTCCTCCTGGACCATATGGAGATCCGTGGCCTCAGTGGTATCTTCAGCGAATCATGCTCCTGGTTCACGGGATCTATTCGGTCGCGCACTCAAAGGTGATAAGAGTGCTCGACACTCACTACTCTGTATCCGCTCAAATCTCAAACAATCAACTGTTGTCTCATTGCTAGCCTCAGGGGTTTTATAACATCTTTTTAATTCAAATTTGACCATTCCCCCCATTTCTGAGTCATTAATGCCTTCTTGGAAGCAGATCGTCCCAAATCTATCTCTTAATTTGTGTCTTAATTGCCCACCGCCCACTGCTTTTTGCCTTAAATTGGACCTTTTTTCATGAATAGTGACACCAACAGTCACCTCCTAGCCTACTCGCACAACAGTGTATCCCCCTATGCGCGGACACGACCCTTGTGACATACTGATCCTGCACACAACCTCTTTATCATGCAACTCCCATATAAACTCTTTTATAGTCCCACGCTCTCTTTCAACTACTTGGAGAGCTGAGACTGTGCTTCCTATGGATAGTCAGGTGGTTGCACCACCTGTACGAGGCTTCAATTCACCTTCCAGCCTGGTCCATGGGTACCCCTCAAGTACCCTTGCGATAGTCATTGCTGCGCATTCCTCCTTATGCGATGTGCTCCCCTGGTTACCCTGTTTGGTAAGGTGCGGTTGTAGCCATGGTAGCAGAGCCACAAATTCTCAGCAACAATATTCTAATGTAGTGGTATGGCTGCCCATACCTTGTCCTGTCATTCTATTGACGCAACATGCTTGTGCAATTTCGGTTTCTAGTTTTTTTATTTCCACGTCCATTAACATAATTTTCTGCCTCAGTCGTACTCGATCTTCTTCGAGTTCATGAAGCTTAAGGTTCCCTCGCCGAATGGATTTCTGAATCTGCATATGTTCATCCTCACATGGCTGCATAATTTCGTCATCCCGGTCCTCGCATACTGTCCTAATTGTGGGAGCTATTACGTGAGGATTCCTTTCCTCCAAAACTATGGCCTCGACTTTACTCGTTGGCTTCGATATCATTTCTGCGCTCAGGTTTTTGTACATGGCCCTATAGGCCCATCGGACTGTTGGTACGTGCAGGTCCCAATATGTTCAGCTCGCTTGGTGGACCCTGTTCAGGATCCCGTATACCTTCTTGAATTATTCTACATGTAACATTTGTGGCGCACATCGCTTTTCCTGCTGCTGCGTCCTATTCTGATTTTTGATCCTTATTTTGGGGTGTGTTTTTCTAGACTGCACAACACACTCTGTACTCGTCGAGACAGGTGGGTGCACAAGCTGCTCTGTCCTGGTTGCCCGACTCTCGTTTGAAACTGGGGGCTTCCAAACTATAGGCACATCATCCTTCTACATCCACACCAGTCCTCAAAATTTCCTTGACGTGTACCCCACCATCATGCGGGTGTTGCGTGTAGTGCCCATTTCGACACATCGAACTATTGTTGTTTTGGTACTGCGCTTTCAAATTTGCTCAGAAATTCATCCACGACTATCACTCCATTATATGTCAGTAGCTCGCGTGCCTCTGTTTTCATGCAACATAGTGATCTAACCATCATGTTTCAATTTAGCATTGTCACTTTGTGCAACTGATTATGCCAGCGCTCTACTTCTTCATTTGAATTCGAAGGGCAGGAGCTTTCGCGCTCCCACGAGATTCTCCCATTTATAGTCGGATTCACCTGATCTTGGTCTCACACAGTTATCTTGTAAATACAATCCAACTCATCGTCACTTTCATTGTCATGCACTGGTTTAGTGGAGTGCGCTCCTTCTGCTAGGTCCAATGGGACTACAACGTAGCGATTTTTTCTCAAAGATCATTTTGCACTTCTTCAGATTGATGACTCCATTCATATCATTAACCCAATCAATTCCTAATAGCGCAGGATAGGGATTGCTTTCATTGACAATCTTTATCACTTCAAAATCCTTTTGTGTGCTTGGGCCTTCAATATCAATTGTTAATCCTTGCAACCTCCCCATGGGAAAAATTTTCTGTTGATTTTCCATTCATAGTTGAATAGGGGACCACTGTAATGTGGGCTTTCCCATGCGTACCCATGTTTTCTTTGGTAACACATTCACATCCAAACCTAGATCTAGGATTACCTTATCCATTTCATACTCACCAATCTATGCAGTCAACCTCATCTCCCTTCCAGTGTGCAATGCATGCTTCCCCAATTTTTAGACTACATGTGGTTCCCCTAACCCTTCACACCTAGTCATCAGTTCCTATAGTCCTTTAACCGCCCTTTTGTCATGCAACAGTTTCATGCATGTCTCCTTTCCTGGCTTTGGTTGATCCTTACTACCTGAAGTGGAGGCCTCTATGAAGCTCTTCTTAGCTTCCATGCATGTCTCATTTTGCACGTTCTACGTCAAAATTAGGTTACTTTGTAGGAGCCTTGCAAACCCATGTATCTTCCTCGAGCTGCTTCCCCTTATCCTCCCCTGTGGTTGCACTACTTCTAAGCATCATGTTCACATTCGGGTCTTCTTCGCGTGGTTCAAACCTTATCATTTGAATATTTTGAGTCGGAGGAGGCTGGAATACCCCTTTTTCGTGCATCTATGTGATCAATGTAGGGAAATCTATTATTTCATGATCAAACTGAGCACAGTACGAACATGATATCCTCGTCAGGTTGGTACAATCATGGGCATATTGCCCTGGTCCTCTGCAATTGTAACAAATTAACTCTCCTCGGCCCCTTCATGGTCCCATTCCTCCTTGTCCTCGACCTTGCCCCAAAAATCCAGCACGTGACATCCCCACAGTAGGGTCGAGGGCCTGCATTTCTATCTGCATTCTATAGGTTGGGGTCCGATCCATCATTAACTCGTAGCTGTGACAAGTGCACTCATCGTGGCCTACTGACTTGCAGAAATTACAAAACAACTGTTGGGGAGTCTATGTATACTTTTGCAACAAATCACAAGTATCCATCGTGTGTTTTCCCCCTATCTGATAGATCACGCACCATAACGTGGTTGTCGCACTCGGCCCTGTATGTGCCTCTGGTCTCAACGACATTGGCCCCCCTGCTGCCAACTAGTTTGCAAACACTGGACAATGATCCTTATCATGGCCCTAGCCTTTGCATTTTATGCACCATACTTCCTTGCGTGCCTCTGGCCACAGTGATCTATCCTGCTTCAAACTTTGCATTTCAAGGCATAGATTCTGTAGTTGTGCATGAATTTGTTGAACTCCCAACCCAAGATCTTGTATTTTGGTCTCATGCAACCTCATCGCCATTTCCAATGCTTCAGCCTAGGTGGAAAGTTTCTATTGTGGCAACGCCATCCTCAAGTGTGGTGTCAGAGATGCCACAAACCATGCATGATGTTGTGCATTTGTTAGCGTCATATTGGCTTCATGGATCATACTCTTCAGCCTTTGGTTCAGATCCCAAGGGGTCTCGCCTGGAAGCATCGTGATCTCTTTAAACCCAATGATTGATTGCGTCTCTGATTTAGGCCTGCTAAATTCTCTGTTCAACGCATTTTGTATCTTTGCTATCCCTACATTTGGGTGGTCATTAGAGTGCTTGATGTACCACGTCAATGCGCAATCCTGCAGCGCACTCACCAATGTAGCCTTCTTAATATTGTCATCCGTGACAACTTGTGCTTCCCATACTGCTATTACCATGAACCAGAATTGGTCCAGATCCTCATTCCCTACTCCTATGAATACCGGTAGTTTGATCACTCTCGCCATACCGAACTATGGAGGTGGTGGAGGTGGAGTGGGTGGGGATGGAGGTGAGGAAGGCGAAGAGGGTGGCGGGGTGGGTAGAGGTAACTGCGGAATCAGTTGCCTTATCAAAATGACTGCGCTTCTCAGAGAAAATTTTGCGAGCTCGTCCTCGCTCTTCCATGAGGGTGAAATGAAAGGATTGTTTCTAATTCTTCACTACTTTCACTTCTGTAGATTCTTCCACTCCGCGTAGTCCCAAACATTAATTTATTCGCATAACTCACTTTTCATATAAAATCATCTTAATCCAGGTATTCAAATATTTAATATACTTACCTCGCGGTCCTTTGACAAAATGTCATTCTGCCTATTATGAAACCAGCTCAAGAAAAGATAGAAAATATAGATCAACGCCTTAGAATTCAGCCTCTTCGAGGGGGCAACC
>APFE030707966.1:57439-92183 GCA_000404065.3 Pinus taeda
GGAGCTTGCATAGTAGCATTGATTGATTGTTGCTAGACCCGTTCTGGGCTAGTAGGGATTGCCTCTATCCGTAGAGGGGATTTACCTCTCCAACAATTTGGCGACTCCACTGGGGATGTTGCTTGTGTCTCTTGTTGTTCATCCTTGTTTTTGAGTTTGATTGTTATTCTCTTATCAAATATTGGGGATTAGTTCTCTGCTTTTTGATTTCCTGGTCCACTCTAGGAAATGCCTTAATTGTTTCAAAAGCCATTACCTTGGTCTGGGAGCTTTTGGTTTGATTTTGCCTGTTTTTTGGCCTCAGTGCAGTTTTTATCAGAACAGTCACGCTGATGTCACGTATCTGTTTCTTTGACTTCAATGTCATCGCGCTTGTACGTTTAACAGTCGCACTGACCTTGTTTTCAAGCCAGTGCTCTTAAGCCGTGTCCTTCCGCGCTGACAACGCAAAGTTGCTACGCGTGTTGTCTGGTCAGCGCCCAGTTGCTGAGGGTCACCCGCGCTGATCCTGTAGAATTGAATTTTGTTCAATTTTGCCTCCTAAGCCTGTTGGTTTGACTATCCCCTGCTCTTTCCACCTGGTTTATGACTTGATTTCTGTTGTCTGAACTTTGAGATACGTGCTTGCGAAGTCTTGTTCCACAAGGGTTCGTTTATTGCTTGCTTTTCGGTTTTGCAAAACCTTCCTCTTCGCTTTCGCTGCTTGGTTTGTATTTTTCCTTGACTTTTACAGTTGCTGGAATGTGTTAAATCCCTATTTGACTGGTCTTAACTCCCATCCTCCGGGTGTTTGCTTTTCTCTATTGATTTCGCACCCTAGCCCTAGGGCATCTAGTGGCCGTGTCTGTGTCAAGCCTTCCGTGGGATCTTGTTTTCTTGTTTGACCAGCCAACTTTAGATTTTCTTTTTGCGCTTGCTCAGTGATTGTTGAAGTGTTTTTGGTTGTTTTCCAAGCGATTTGCTTCCTCCTTGTTTGAATTCCTTTTTGTCTTGCTGAGCTTAGATTACATAGCTCATACAAGCCTTAGTTTTTCCTTTGATTTGGAAAACTGTTTTGGTGTCTTGGGAACTTTGTTGTGTTTTCATTGAGTGATTCCTTTTGCTCGGTGTTGCTGTCTCTCAAAATTCATTTTTAAGTGCTTTGTGCCATTGAAAAGAAAATCGAACTAATATCTTTTGCGTTCAATAGTTAAAAAGGAAAAGAACATTTCGTTGAATTGTATTTTCAAAAGAAGAGTTTCATTTCCTTGCCATTAGTTGCATTAGATTGTTTGATTGCTTGTGCTCATTTTGTTTGATCGAAAAATTCCTAACCTTCTCATAGTTAGAATTCATCGAACGAAATGATATTCTTTGGCATGTAGTTTGCATCTAAGTAATTGTGAGAAATCATATGGTAGGACCTGAAATCGAAACTTAATTTAAGGTCAGCCGTAAAATAAACCGAATTTACTTAAAAACGCATTGGAACTTAACACAAATATCTAGAGGTATAGGCTAGAGACGTGCTCCGGCGTCGTTAAATCTAGTCACTCTTGCTTTCGCATTAAGGTTGGGTGATTCCTCTTGGTGCGATTCGATTGTGGTCTAGCACGGATTTGGGCTCCCACGTACCGTCGCGTATATATGGGGAGACTCCACTAGGTTTGCATCCTTTATCCATAGGAAACCGAGTCTGCCACCTTGTGAGCCGTAACGCACCGAACACAACATTCGGGAAGATTGACTGCAGTACGGAAAGTCCGTCCTTGGTTGTCATACGATTGCCAAGGTGTATAAGCAGTTTTATGGATTGCTTGGTAAACCCTTTGCTTAGAATCTCCAGAGCCGTCACTTTTGATCCTTTTCGGACTCCCTAAAAGAAAAGGTGTAAGTAAGCGTCTTGTCACTTCGTGCTCATTAAACATTCGAAGGAGACTAGAGTCATCTTTTCATCCTTTTCTCAACTCTTGAAACATGAAAAGGTCAAGTTCAGTTCCTGTGTCTTAAAAATTTATTCGGCCACGATAACATTACCTGGTTAGATCTTGTGTGCATTAGCTTGAGTAGGTTTCTTTTTGCTATGGAAACTTTTCCAGGGTTCACCAACCCAAGTTCCCCTCGTGACGGGAATCCTGGTCATTTCCCTCCTCTTGGGAATGTTGGTGATCCTTATATGGCGACGTTATCCCTTCCAGGGTTAACTGTCGGGTTGCCTGTTTGGTTGTTTTCAACCTCTTTGATCCCTAACATGTCGGCTGATACTCCATTAGTCCCTCCACCTGAACAACATCATGTTGAACCTAAGGTGGATCTCTCCCCTTCAACGCCTACTTCTACGTCTTCTTCTTGTACTTCGCCTGGTGAAAGTCTCGATTCGAATAACCAGGTGGCTAAGAAGAAGAAGTCTCCTAAGGGAGAGGCTACAAGTACAACTGTTACTCCCTCGAGTACACCTGAAATCGGGCCCCCTTCCGCTCCTCCGCGGAAGGTTAAGTTTCCTTGTCGATTATGCAAGGAGGACCATCTTCTTCGTGATTGTCCTGGCATTCCCAGGATCTTAGAAGTATGGTCTTGTGATCCGGCCCACCCCTCATCGTCCTCTGAGGCTCACAACGATGCTACCTCATCAGTTGGGAATAGCAAGGGAAAAGGGAAGATTCGAATCCCCTGCAGACTTTGTGAAGGCAATCATCCCCTTCACCTTTTTCCACTCATGGATAAAGCCTCCATTGTTTTGGAAAGTCTCCCAGCTCCCTCACCCCAAATCCCCATTGGATATCAACGTCTTTCTGCAGCTGCAGATCATTCGCCTCCTGACAATAAGATTGGCCCATATTCTTCTCTTGTCTAGGCCCCTCTTCCCGAACCTGGCTGTGCCCAGCTTGTTCCAGACCAACCATTGGTCGGAAAGAGTGTCGACTGGAGTTCACCTCCTATCGACCACTCTATTTCGGAAGAGCAAAATTCCAATGTTCTTCTTGTCTCATCGGATTCTCCTGAGCTTGATCATGGTTTTCCCATCCCAGCCTCTCCGGAGAATTCCGATTCGGTCCCTTTTGAGCAGGGGGGCAACCATATGGTTCCCCCACCAAGTAGTTCGGTCGTTTCCTTCGATTGGAGTTGTTTGACTACCCCTCCCCTTCCATCCCATGTGCCTTTCTGGGTCACCGCCTATGCGTCCCATATGGCACTGCCTGGCACTATGTTAGATGAAGGAGCATCGATTAGTCTTATGCCCATTACTACTTGGAAAACTTTGGGTTCCCCATCTCTTGTACCTATCGCACCGAATCTCACTGCTTTTGACGGAGGAACGAGTCAACCATTAGGGATCCTTCCAAAGTTCCCTATCACTTTGGGAGGCAAGACTGCCTATATAGACGTCTCGGTCACTCAAGGTTCTTTAGACTTTAGTCTTCTCCTTGGTCGTGACTATGTGTATGCCATGGGAGCCCTTGTTTCTTCACTTTTCCGTGTGGTTTGCTTTCCACACGATGGAAGAATAGTGAAAATGGATCAATTATCGTTCGTTCGTCCACAAGCCCCTCCGGCACAGTTGTCCTTCCCTCTTGGTTCTCATCCACCAGTTGCATCTGCCTCACCCCAGATCAACTACGTGGCCACCTCTCCCATGCCTATATCCAGCAATGCCGCCATCGTGCATAGTGTCCTGGGGGCATTGGGTCCTGACTTCCGAGACATTGACCTCCCATCGGGAGCGCCACCCTTGGAAGCCCCGACTTCCTGTTCATTATGATGAAGTTCGGGCGGAGCATGGTTCATTTCCCTCTGTCAAGCTCCCTAAAAAATGAAACAAGGAGTCTCGAGGATAGTTTTGCTAATGTATCAACCTCATCAAAATAATGAAACGGCTTGTATCCAAGGATAGTTCATAACCATTATGTCAACCTTGTTAAAACAATGAAACATGAGTTCGTGCATTTCGAGCGCAATAACCGTTATGTCAACCTTCAACCCATTTTCACTGGACTGAAGCTTGCGGGGCATGTACCTCGAATTGAGACATGATGCTGGGGGGCATGCCCATTTGATTTCCCATAAAGCGTAGTTTGCATACGTGATTCTCATGTGTGTTTTCAAGCTTTCATAAAAATAAAATATATGCGTGTGTGTAAATACATTCCACAATGGGTCGTTTGTTATGCAGTAGATACATTAGATTACGTGTGTGTCGAACAGTCGCATAGCATATAAAACACATAATCACGTGAAGAAAATATCCATCTAGGAATAAGCATATGTAAATAAATTCTTTCCCAAGCATAGTTTGCATGTGTGTGTGCTTTTAAGCTTGCCAAAAATATAAAAATACATGGATCGCATGTTGTGCAACTGATACATTAGATCACATTTGTATTAGACATTTGCATAGCATATAAAAACATCATCATATGTAAAAGCTCCATCCAAAATCGGTATATATATATCGTGTGGCGCACTAAGGCGCTCAAAAAATAAGTGTACATGTCCAAAGTAAAGCCGACGTCCTCAGTACATCTAAGACGTATGTCCCTCAAAAACATCAGTGGAAAATGAACCCTAGGCATCTACTACGGTAGGTTATGATCTCTGTAGCATGCCACCGCTCGTGTTACCCGCCTCAAAAGACAGTGCATCCGGGGTTCCACCCCCACTGTATGGATCTGGGAAGCTATGGGGACCTCCTCGATCCCCTGGTAATTTGGCACTCCTGCCAGTAAGCCCTCACAGTTGTGTATCACAGTCTCCGTCATGTCACCTGCTGGAGGAGCTAGGGCCAGGACCGCAGCACCTTGTACCTCTCTCTGCGCCTCAGGAGCCAGACCAAAGGGTCTCGTCGGTCCCACATCTGCATATCATAGCGTTTATCAGGACATGTACATGAAAAAATTTAAAAACATTACAAAGATAAAAAATCAAAAAGAGATCAAGTGTTTTACCTCCATCGTCCCACTGCTCTCCCACAGGCAGTGGCATGTCGGGATCACCACGGAAATCAATACCGGCATATGGCCAGTCCTCGACGAAGATAACCTGGTGATCCAGCCACTCTCGAAATAAAACATCCCATGACACTGAGCGACCGCCACCTCCACGCGGCATGACCCGGGCCCATCGAGTGGCCCTCGTCTCCCGTGGACTGTTGGGCGGATCCACCACCATAGTCTGCACCTGTAGGGCTGGCACCCGCTCGAACATGAGCGAAAGCAAGAGCGATCCATAGCCGAACTGTTTCGACTCTCCACGTCGACAGTTGCTCAACTGCCTCTTCATGCTAGTCGTCACCGCTGCTGCCCAGTTGAAAACAGTGGGCTGTAGACACCCGAGAGCAAGTAATAGATGGGCCTTTGAGGCCTCATGATTGGCCAAGCTCCCTGCTGCCCGGGTCACCATGAAGAGTATGGTGCGAAGGACCATGTCACCATCACCCACTGATGGAATGCTTACCTTCCCACTCCGTGTTTTGTGCGCCTGTGGACACACTCGAGCCATGAGCTGGTCGAGCGTCTCACTGCTGGGCCGTTGCCCCTCCAGGATGGGCATCACACCCCGGCGTGATAACCCAGTCAAAAAATAGATGTCCGTGGAATCGAACTCGATGTCACGGCCTCAGATCGTAAATTTTGCATCCACTGGATTCCAAGCTCTGAACAAGAGCTCTAGAAGGTCTGGCTGTGACCTCATGCGTGGAGTGAGGAAGAATTTTAGGAAACCGCACGCCCGCATTGCATTGCGGCATCCCGCATTGGCAAAAGCGGCTATATCCTCATTATCGTGAGCCCTCTCTTGCCACACAAATGCCATTATGTCCTGCATGACCACCAAAAAGCATTAGACCGCCAACCATTGAAAATTATCCGTCCAAAATCTTAAAAATTAAGTTTCGCGGCACCAGCACGACTGTTTTTAAAAAAGCCACGCTAATAATGGCGGCCCTTTGTTTTTTCCCTGGGTCAGCGCGGAAGCACACGTGTTTTCCGCGCTGACCCGGGGAGTGGTGTGTGTAAACTAAATCGATTAGCGCGGACCCAATGGGCGAACCCGCGCTGACCGAGAGCGCACCAACACTCAAAAAATTTGGCCAAATGGCCAAATCCCACGGTGGAAATACTTAAAAAGGGACTCAAGACAAAGCGCAGGGCAAGAGGAACCTACCTAGGACAAGCTGCCAACTGAATGGTGTCCGCACGGGGTGGAATTCGGTCCGTCAACTTCGCAACTCCACAACGTTCTCCAAGGCTCAAAATGGTAAAATGGTAAAAAATGATTTTTACCCCCTATTTATGGTAATATTTCTTAATTGACTTTATAAAAGTGGGTTTTTGTCATGTGTTACCATGGATTTAGTCCTAATGTCACTATGTTATGCCTTTATGCATATTTTATTATGTTTTTCAACATATCGAACGGGTTTACGCGGGTGGTTTTCTTGTGCAGGTTCTCGAAATCGGTGGAGTCGCAATGGTTCTGTATACACTTTGTCCTGAAAAATGTCATCTTTAAGCTCTTTTCCATCATAAAGCAAGAAAATATAGCCGAGCCCCCTTTCAGCTCATCAAAAGGAACGAGAGGCGGTCGCTTTTAAAGCTCTTTTTTCGACCGTTTAAATTAACAAAGATCGCCAGGTGTTTGTCGTTTCGCACTCGTTATTGGCTCTAAAATGACGTGCTTCTGACCGCTTTTTTACTTTTTCGGGTTGAAGTCACTATTTACGAAAAGCACTCCTCAGTCGTAATGATCGGGCGGTTCTTTCGAGCATCATTTTATACTTTTTCGGGCTCGAGAGACACAACTTTACGAAAAAGCACCCCCTGGAGTTTTCTTTTCTGCTATCTTTTCAGACTCTCTAAACAGGAAAAGACGCCGAGTTCTTCCTTTGCCAGACTCGTTAAAACTTAATGACATCGGGTTCCATCGAAATGGCACTCCTCAAGCATATGCTATCCCCGTCAAGCTTGTCATCCAAAAATAACCGATGTACTCGCCAGAAATGGTGGGGGAAATAAAGGAATCATAATCGTCGTCATCGGCAGTATGTCACTGTTGAACATGGCACTATCTGCATTCATGTCTGGGTGGGGACATCTCATCTCGTTTCACATTTTCCTCCATGGGTTTGGGTTATCCTATTTGACCATTCATTTGCTCATTGTTTTGTCATCACGACCCCTGATCATTTGCCCTCAAATACTGCCAAATCCGTCGTTGTGCCACCGATATGTTCAAGAGAAGTTGGCCTCTGCAAGTATAACCTCCCTCCGATATCTCACACAAAACATATTGTCTCTTTCCGTCTCGTGTCGATGATGTGGGAAACATTATGGCCCACCTTCGACGAAGACCACTTCCTGTCGACTTCAACTCATTACCAGGAACGTGACCTAGAGACTCCCTTTAGGTACCTTGGAGCCTGCATGCCTCAATGGCAGGTTCTTCGTGTTCGACACGAGGTTTTCATCATTGGCCTCCGATTGGATGATTCTACGGGTGTTCGACACCGGCTCATTCATTCACATGCCATGGATTGTACCTATAGTACCTTGAGGACCATCGTCATTATTGGTGGCACCTCTCACGTCTGTTAACAGCTCTCATCATTGGCTGGTAATCAGACGATATTCAAGCATGTTCGACTTCGACTCCTATATTCACATGTTTGGGTTTGTACTTTGTTCAGGTTTGGAAGGAGCGCAAGACCCTGGTTCTAGTTTGTTGCGGACCAGGCTGCGATTTTGTGGATCATTATTACATGACTCATTGATGGATGGCTGTGCCCATACCTGAGTCTTTTAGGATGGCTGCGACCATACCTTTTATCATCATGGTCTTTTCAGTTGGGTGGCTGCGTCCATACCACAGACCTTCTTCATATGTCTTTTGAATGGCTGCGCCCATGCTTAGACTACATGTAATTGAGATATCAGTTGTATCTACGAGCAGGTTCTTCCTGGTGGTGCTCCGGTTCAGCAGTTTTGTAAAGCATTTCACCCCTCCCACTCTCTTGGGCTTCATGCTTTAAGGGGCATCTGTTACACAGTAATTTGTCACTGTCTCCTTGTCAGTCTCCCTACTGTGTCATGAAATCAAATCCACCATGCTCATGCTCTTTGAATTGGCCAAAAAACCCTTTATGCCAAAGTTTATTTGATCATCGTGACTGTTATTGAAATAACCGCGCTGACTGGAGGCCTCTAGTGCAACTGATGCACTGCCAGCACGGAAGCACATGAGTTTTCCACGCTGGTCGAATTTCATAGCCAGTGCATCCTCCGCTTGTATTAAGTCGCTGACATAGCTTCCCCCATTACTAAGATGCGACATCAGCGCGCCAGTCCAGTTATTCACCCGCGCTGATTCTGTTTGGGCGAATTTGTTCTAACATCCAACCTTCTAGATGACTCCAGACCTGGTTGTTGGCCTTGTGAATCTCGCCCTCCCTTCTATGGCATGTCTGTTCATCATATGAGCCACCTTTCTTGGAGATAAGCTTATCCTTCCACCATTCATGGAGACTCCTTCTCCTATATAAGCCTCCACCATTGCCATGAGCAGCTAGTTTTTTGGATATAGTTTTTGACATAGGGGAATTCATAGTGCTTTTAGTGCTGCTCTTAATAGGCAGTTGGTGTGTTAAGTGTGGATTGCTAGAGAGCTTAAGGAAGGTTGTGAAGTCTTGTTGCCTTATGTGAGAGAGAGAGTTGTTTGTCTTGGGAGATCTACCTCCAAGGGTGAATGCTTATGAGACTTGCTGGCTGGACCCTCTTGAGAAGGACTCAACGTCAGAACATTGGTTGTACCTTTCTCTGTTTTTGATTAACAAAAGATAGATGACTACTGTTATGGTTCCATTCTCATTTGTCGTATAATGGTTAATGTGAATTACATCCTTTCTGACTGATGTATAGTTGCTTTTACTAGATTTCACGCTTGTGTTTGTCTTCTCTTTGCTTGTGTAGGTGTCCATCCACGAGGATAGTGGAGGATCGTGACCGACCAGAGAAAAGGAGTGAGAGCGGCGTCTCTTCATCAAACAATAGCGCTGGAATCCAAGTAGGTGTTCATTACCCACTTTTTAATTGCAACTAGGAACTTGCATAGTAGCATTGATTGATTGTTGCTAGACCTGTTCTGGGCTAGTAGGGATCGCCTCTATCTGTAGAGGGGATTTAACTCTCCAACAGGATTCAAAGAAAAAAATAAAAAATAACTTCACACAGGGCCAGACTTAACACGTCAGAGGGTGGGATAGTGCCTATATGCCTTCAAATAGGTCAATACAAATCCATAAGACCATAAATAAACAAACTAGGCACAAAAGTAGAAAAAACAGAGTGACGAAAAGGAGATGTATTTCCCCAATATGGTTGCCAATTTGTGGTGTAGGAGTATCCTCCCTGCAGATAGAGATGATCCCCATAGCCCAAGAGTGTGCTTCTAGCCACAAACAAGACAAGATAATGTAAATTTCCTTAGATTAGAATCGAATAAGAAGGCCCACCTCTTATAGCACTAATCCACTTGATGTTGGTCTTGCTTCCTTGCTCCAGCTTCCTTTCGTTCTTTTCATTCAAATACCTTAAACAAACATGCAAGAGAGAACAACAAACATGATAGCATAAAATCGAATTCAATCTACTTAAAAGGTTAAGAAGTTCTAAGCTATCAAATGTAATATTACACTCGATATAGGAAATAAACCATTAGTTGTATTAAAATAAACTTCAAAGAGAAATACCACTGAAGCCTTAACGTTGGAGATCTCCTTTGTGGTGTCCAAGTCCTGCTACATGCCTTTTTAGCACTCTTTTTCTCCTCTAGCTTGACATGAAATGGATTCCAAGCTCTAACTCTCTCTCCTCATGCTTTAGCTACCAAAGACTAGTCTTCTTTCATCTAAGACTAATCTTGTTCTACCAAAAGCTAAAGATTTCAAAATTTTGCAGCTGGTTTTCGTATGTTGTGTGTATTGTTACCAGAAAGGGTAAGAGGAAGTGGTTTATATAGGGAAAGGAGATAAAAATGAGATCCACGCAAGGGGGGAAGAAGGTATTATCTCCTTGGAAGGTCTACTTTTAAGGGGGAAAGAACCTTATATGGAGTTCTTGGCCCTTATCCAACCAAACAAACATCCAACACATTGCCACTAGAAGTTTCTAGACATGAAACTCCGCTTCCTTTTATAAAAACTATCCAGAAGTAGACCAGTGTGGGTATTGGGCTAATAGTAGCACTAATTGGCACAGGTCACAATGTAAACTTCCGCCATCAGCATGAGTTAGACACTAGGAAAGAGTGTTGATCTTAAAAATGGGTTTTAAGAAGGATTATCTGGAAATGTTCTAAAGGGAGTGGGAATTACTTTCTTCAAACTTCAAGGGATGCAAGAGCATAGGTTTCATGGTGAAAGTATAACATGGTAGTCACTACTAGGGTTCTCCGGTATCAGGAATGGGGAATGACTAGAGAGTGACAAATTATTGTGTAACACATGGCTGCCCATGTATCTCTATTTTGACTGCATTCTTCTTCCTTCATGTACACTCTTTTATTCACGGCTTTAAATGCCCGTATTGTCGCCATCATGTTTGCATATTTGCACTACCCACGTTTTGTGAAGTTCATCCTTTGTTCATGACTTTAATTATTTCATTGCATACCCACTTTTGTTTGTATGTGCAATGATACATATGTATTTTCATCCCCTCTGCTTTTGTATATTGCATTTCATATAGTTTTTCATTTCGATTTGTATACATTAGTCTTTTTCATTTTTATATGCGCATTTCTTAATTTGTTTTTGAAATGACCATAGGATAGGTCATTTAAAAATCAATTTTTCTTATAATGACACTAACTCTTTGTGGTTTTGTAGGCAAACAAAAATTTCTTATGACAAAAATATTGAGTCCTCAATCTTTGATTAAAAATGCTTATAGGATAATGTCTATGGGATTAAAGTAGGAAATTTATATGGGGTTAATGTAGGACTATGAAATTTTTAATGTAGAATGTATGGCAGGGTAATGGATATAAACAAGATTATGACGACGGTAGGATGAAGTTAGTGGAATATAAGTAGGATAAATGTAGGTAGGATACATGTAGAATGATAAATGTAATAAGATTCATATCCAAGTTAAATTAGTTTTAACAATTCTAGAAATTTTTTGAAAAATCAAAGTTTTTAAGAATAGAATTTTTTTTAATGCTTAGAGTACTTCTTGTTTCACATAATAGCTCAATGTTCATTTATGATGACCTTTGCTAGCTCGTTCATACTTGACTCTTTTGAATGATGATAATTCTTGAAAGATAAATTCTGATGGAATGTAGACACTTGTATCTAATTTTGTAATCATTTTGATGTTGTTTCATGTTTTTGCATCTAATATTGATTCAGGTCCCTTCTAATGAATTTTGATGTTGTTTAGGTCCCTTTTGCAATGACCTTTTGAATAATGTTTCAGGTCCCTTCTATAATATTGTTTTAGGTCTCTTTTACATTAATTTGAGTCCCTTCTATATATTTTGATGATGACATGTCCCATCTGATGCTTTTTTATGATGCTTTATTTCAGGTCCCTTCTAATATTTGTTGATAAGAATGTTTCAGGTCCCTTCTGATAAAAAAATTCTTGATATCAAACCATTGCATGGTTTGTTGATTTATTGTGAATCTTACCATTGTGCTTATCTTTAGACTTGTCCTCAAGTCTTTTAAGTTTTGGAGAATGATCCTGTAAAAACAAAACTGGAAAGAAAACATGAAAAAGAATTCATATTGGCCAAACATGTTGGTTTTCCGATATGAATTTGAGCTTGCGTTGTGAAAGTATCCTGGGTTTTCACAACCAAACTCTTTTTTTTTTGGAGGTAGGGAAGGCATATTGCTATGCTTTTGCAATACTTCCATATCATTGTCTTCTGAAAGTATTTCCAAAAAGTCTTCTCTGTTTATAGGCTTATGATAAACTTTTAATTTATGGCCATTAACCAGAAAAGAATTTGTTGCTTCATCTATTGTCATTATCCTTACTGCTCCATTGTCAAAGGTTTCTTCTCTTTCATATGGCCCAAGACAATGAGTAGTAAATTTTGCCTTGAAATATTTCAACTTAGAATTAAAAAGTAGTGTCGAGTCTCGTTTATGAAAGATTTTGTTTTTAATGAATTTGTCATGCCATTTTTTCCTCTTCTGTTGAACTAGAGATGAATGTTCCATAGCTTGTTTTCTAATCTCATCTAGTTCATTGAGTTGCACGATCCTCTGTTGTTGTGCTTCTATCAGGTCTAGTCCCAATTTTGCTTCAATTTTATATGTAGGAATCTCAAATTCAATTGGAAACAAGACTTATTTTCCTTAAACAAACTGATGGGGGATAAATCCAATAGTGTCTTTCCATGTTATCCTATAAGGCCATAGTGCTTCATTCAACTTCTCTGACCAGTCTTTTCTATGCTTGTTCACTGTCTTTGTCATAATATTCTCAAGTACTTTGTTTTCTTATTCAACTTGTCCATTTTCCTGTGGGTGGTATGGAGTTGATTTTCTATGCTTAATCTTGTATTTCTCTATCAGGTCTCGAACAAGCTTGGAGGTGAATTGTGTACCTTGCTCTATTACAATCTGCCTTGGAACTTCATATATTGCAAATATTTCTTGATAAAGAAAAGTAACTACTGCAATTTCTGTTTCTTTGGTCAATGGTTTAGCATCTGCCCATTTTGTTACATAATTAGTACATACTAGGATGTACTTCTTACCATTTTATGGTGGGCTGATATGACCCATAAAGTCAAGAGCTCATTGTTCAAATGGCTCTATCAATACTTTTGGATTCAATGACATTTCATCTGAAACTATAGGTCTACCTATTATTTGGCAGCTATCATGTCTGTTAGCATAAGCCTTTGAATCCTTGAGTAGTGATGGTCAATAGTAGCCTTGATTTAAGACCTTGTATGTTGTCCTTTTCCCTGCAAAATGACCACCACATGGTTCGTCATGATATGCTTTTAAAATATCAATGATTTCATATTCTCTTATACATTTCCTAATTATAAGATCATGTCCTGTATAGAAGAGATCTCCATTAATCCAAGTGTATCTTGCACTATCTCTAATTATTTTTTTTTTCTACTTGCTAGTGAAATGTGATGGTAATATTCTAGATGATATATAATTAGCTATATCTACAAACCATGGGGTTTTACTTGTTATAGAAAATAGATGCTCATCATGGAAGTTATGCGACACAGGTATAAGATCATCAGAAGAATGAAGTCTTGATAGAAAGTCTGCTACTTGGTTTTCTCTCCCTGGTCTATCTAAAACATTGATATTAAATTCTTGCATTAATAACGACCATCTAGTAATCTTGCCATTAGTAATTGTTTTTTTCATTAGATATTTAATGGTTGAATGATTTTTATGCAAGAATACTCGATAACCTATTATATAATGCCTAAATTTATTGTTTGGATGGACAACAACTAGAATTTCCTTTTCTGTTACTGTGTAGTTTAATTTTGCCGGAGTTAAATTTTTGCTTATGAAATAGATGGCATAGTTAAACTGATTTTTTTTTTGTCCTATAGATGCTCCTATTGCTGTGTCTAATGCATTAGTAGATATATGGAATGGTAGTGACCAATTTGGTCCTATTAGAATGGGTGTTATAGACAATTTTTCTTTCAATTTTTCAAATGAATTTTGACAATTTGTAGTCCATTGAAACTCAATGTCTTTTGAAAGCAGTTTAAACAAGGGTAAAGCTATCTTACTGAAGTTTTCAATGAATCTTCTATAGTAGCATGCATCCCAAGAAACTTCTTACCTCCTTCTATGTTTTTGGTTGCATTAAGTTTACAATAACTTGTATATTTGTTCGGTCTACCTTGATTCCCGAAGGAGAAATGTGGTGTCCCAACACTATCCCTTTAGTTAACATCATAAAACATTTCTCATTGCTGAGGGATAGGTTTGCCTCTATGCATCTCTTTAAAAAAATTTCAATATTATTCAAACAATCATCAAATATATTTCCATATACAGTAAAATCATCCATGTAAACCTCTACACATTCATGGATTAGATTAGAAAAGATTGCAAGGACTGCTCTTTGAAAAGTAGAAGGTGCATTACATAACCCAAAGGGAAAAAAATTGTATGCATATGTTCCCCATGGACAAGTAAATGTGGTTTTATCCTGGTCCTCTAATGTTATCTTAATCTAATTGTATCCACTAAATCCATCAAGAAAATAAAAGAATCTCTTTCCAACTAGTGAATCCAGTACTTGGTTAATGAATAGTAATGGGAAGTGATACTTTAATGTTTCCTTGTTCAATTCCCTATAGTCTACACACATTCTCCATTTTCCATTTTTCTTTGACACCAAAAATAAGGGTGAAACCCATTGACTATCTAAAATAGGATAGATGAATCCTACTTGTAACCGTTTTTGTAGTTCCTCTTTCATTATTTGTTTCATCATAGGATTCATTCTTCTTTGTGGTTGTCTCACTGGTTTGATATGATCATCAGTATAGATATGGTGAATACATTTCTTTGGATGAATTCCTTACATGTCTGTATAGTCCCAGGAAAAATCTTTTGAATGTTTCTGTAATAATGCAATTACTTGTTCTTCTTGTGATCACTGTAGATTATTACCAATATTTAAATTCTTTCCCAGATTGATTTTAATTGTTTTGCTTTGAGAATTGGTGATTGAGTTGACAGAAAAAATAATTTCAAATGAATTCTGCAATGATTGAAAAGTAAAATTTTCCTGAAAACATTGATTTAAAAGATGATTTGCAGTTTCATATTGTGTTATTCTTAGTTGTTCAGAAATATCAAGTTTTGAGATAAAGAGATGTATTAAATCCTCATCTTATTCCTCTTCTCTAAAATTAAAGGCTTGATTAATGCTTAAAATAGGCTGAGTGTTTTCTTGTTCATAATCAAGCCATGATAGTAAAGAAGGGGATTGAGCAGGATGATAGAGTGTAATATTTTTCCTTTCATCTCTATGTGTTGTGATCATGCTTCCTGATCTGCATCCAATGAAGGCATCTGTTGTGGCTAACCATGGTCTGCTAAGAATTAAAGGATGGCCTCCTAAATTTGTTTTTGGTTGCAAGATCAAAAAGTCTACAGGATATTCCCATGAGTCTAAAGAAACAATGATGTCCTCAAGTATTCCTTCCAATACAACTTTAGATCTATCTACTAGTTCTAAAATTGTAGTAGTAGGTTGGATGTTTGGCAATTATAAATACTTCATTGTTTTTGTTGTCATGACATTTATAGCAGATCCTAGATAAATTAAAGTTTTAGGAACTGAAAAATTATTGATTTAAATGGTAGACACGAGACTAGCTAATTTTCCAATGACTTGAATTGTGGGTGGATCTCTTTTCTTTCTCCTGTTTGATTAATGCATAATTCCTTTATTGTTTTTAAATAAATTGAAATTTCCTTAATAGCTTGCAATAAAGGAATTTTGACATAAGCATTATGTAATTCTTCTACAATATCGAATTCAGGAAGAGAAATTGGAATTTTGATTTTTTCTCTACTAACCCTCTCTGGATAAGGTGGTGTTTGAGTCATAATAGCTTTTCCTTTTTGAATTTGATTTCTTGGATGATATTTTTCATATTTTTCTCCTTGTTTAGTTTTCTCTTCAATGATTGGTGGAGAATCATTTTGTAATATTTTCCCAGACCTTAATTGGACATCTTGTATAGGAAGAATAGAATATGTCAGAAATAATGTTGTTTCTTCCATATTATATGCTATCCTTTCCACTCTATTACTCAGATTTGCTACTGGCTAGGCTAGTAATTGAGTTGGTCTGGGTGGTGGTTGATTAGAAGGCAGCTAAAGATGCTGAGGTTGAGTTAGTGCAGGCATTTATTGTTGTGTAAATGGATTTGATTGAGTGGATTGTTGGAATTGTTGATATGGAAATGATTGTTGAGGATATGGATGTTGATATGATGGATAAGATTGACATTGTTGAGGGTAAAATTGTTGAGGAGGTTGGGCTCCGCAAGCATATCTTCACCAACTTTGTGAAGGTTGGTTTTGGTTTTGCTAAGGAGGCCAAACCTGCCATGGAATAGGAGTATTCCATGAATTATGATATTGTAAAATTTGGGGAATTTGTTGAGGAAATTGTTGAGATGTACCTGCAAAACGTAGTTGTCAAGCTTTTCTTGGTGCCATATAATAAAATCCTTGAGTTTCTTACATTTGACTTGCTTGTAATTATTTTAATGTTGGACAATCGCTTGTAACATGATTTTTTGTACATAGTCCAAAAACATGTATATTATCCAAAGGAAATTCTCGTAAAAGATGCTTCTTCCTACTGTGGTGAAGTAAAATTATGCGTGTGGACACAAACAATTCCTCTAGCCTGATAATGGGTCTAGCCACAACTGATATGTTCTATGAAAGATTTCCTTAGGTTAGAACCAATTAAGAGGGCCTACTTCTTAGTACTCTTATCCCGTTTGATGATGACCTTTCTTGCTCACTTTAGTTATCTCTTGTTTCCTTCTTCAAACACATGAAACAAGTTAACAATATCAAACAACAACCGTGATAATAGACAAATTGTAATTCAACCTACTTAACAAGTCAAAAAAAATTAATCCATAAACATGTAAGATGACACATTATGTAGGAAATAAATCGATAGTTTCATATATATTGAATCAGGAAGAGATAACAACCATTGTCTTGACGTTGCTATTCTCCTTTGACAAAACTAGGTTACCACACACTTCCATTAGCATTCCATGATGGCCTCAACAATGATAGTTTTAAGGCTCTTCCCTTTAAGCTTCACACTAAACCAAATTCACACTTCTCCCTCACATAACTAGAGAGCTACAACTATGAATAACTTGTTGTTTACTCCAAAATTAATTAGCACTAGCACACCATCATTAACACTAGCTTGTGCTTGGGAAAAATGGAGGTTTATATAGCATGAATGGATGGGAGATGGATCCTCTTCTCATAGGAGAAGGTCTTATCTCTTGAGGTAATTCCATCTTTATAGGGAAAAGGAGCCCAAACTGACATCGTCAACCCCATTTGGCCAAACCATTTACCAAACTTCTGTTACGAAGCTTCTAGAGATGGAAGCTTCGACTCCTTATTTAAAAAGCTTTCCATAAGAGGACTGATGCGATTGGAATAAAGCTCAATCGCTCCAGTCGGCACTAGGGACAATGTTAATCCCTACATATTGGCATGAGGAGGACAAGAGTCATTAGCACTGGTCTTGTAAAATGGGAAAAACAGAAAATTTTAGAGAAATAGTGCATAAGGGAATTGTTCTTCTCATGAAGAGGGACACAATGGGAGTTTCTTCATGAAGGGAAAGCATGTAGGGTTCACTATAGAGGTCCTCCAGGATCAAGGAATGGGGAGTACATGGACAATGACAAAATTTTGTGTAACAGATGCCCCCTAAAGTGTGAAGGCCGAACTAGAGTGAGGGATGAAATGCTTTATGAATCAGTGTGGGGAACCAAAGTCTATTGTTAGAAAACCTAGAAGCAAGTACATATACATATACATAACTAAAAACTCTGTCAAATGATACATGAATTGTGGCATGGATGCAACCATCCAGTGAATGATCATGTAAATGTATCCAAGCATGGGCACAACCATCCTATAAAGAGGATCATATCAAAACCAAGGTATGGTCGCAACCATACAATAATGAGAAGGATCACATATGATAACTCATGGTATGGTTGTAGCCATCCATTTGAAAGGGACATGTATATCAACCTAACCATGTCACATCACTTTTCAACCTGGACATTTCTAATCTGAGCCTAGGGTCTTGCACTCCAAGATGACCCAATCAAAGTGCAAATTCTAACATATTAATAGATGTGTTGACATCAAACATGCTAGAAAGTCGCTTTATTACTAGTGACTGATGTAAACTATTAACAAGCGCTAGAGAAACCACCAATAATGATAATGGTCCTCAAGGTACTATCAACACAATCCACGGAATGTGAAATAGAGGATATGAAGTTGAATACTCGTGAAATCACTCGATCGAAAGCCAATGATGTGAAATTTTCATCGAGTGCGAAGAACTTTCCATTAGGGCATGCAAGCTCTAAGGCACTAGAAGGGAGTCTCTCGATCAACTTCCTGGATAATGAATTGAAGTTGACAAGAAGTGACTGTGTCGAAGGAGGGCCATAATGTATCCCACATCATTGATATGAGACAAAGGGATGCAAAATGATTTTGGATGATACAAAGAATCAAGGGTAAGTGTAATTATAGAAGGACAACTCTTGAACATATTGGCGAAACGACTAGAAGTTTGGCAGATTTTGGATCCATAGGATCAATGGTCATGATGATGTGGAAGAGACAAAATGGAAGGTAAAAATTAATGGCCCAACCCAGGAAGGTCAATGATGAAAAGGAGGATATCCCATCCCAACACGAAGTAGAAAGTGTCATGTTCAAGAATGAGCTACCAACACAACTAACTAGATTTCCAAATTTTCCCCCACCATTTTTGGCAGGTACCCCAATTATTTTTAATCGCAAGCTTGAAGGGGATAGCATAATCCTTCGGATGAATCCGACCTAGTAAGTTTAATGAGCCTTAGAAAGGAGAAGGTCATATTCTTCATGGTGACGAATCTGATGTCATTTAATATTTCAACGAGTCTGAAAAAGGTATAACATGGTATCACTTACATGCTTAGAGAGTTTGAAAAAGACACAAAAAGAAAACTCCACATGGTCCATTTTCATATATTTGTGTCTCTCGAGCCCAAAAAGGTAGAAAATGATACTTGAGAGAACCACTTGACCATTTCGGTCAAGGAGTACTTTTTTCATAAATAGTGCATCCCAACCCAAAAAAGGGGTAAACTTATGTTGGGCACACAGTGTTTTGCATCTATTAACAAGTTCGAAACGACACGAGCTTGGCTATCTTTTCATTTTTTCAGGGTCAAAAAAGAGCTGGAAAGCAGATCCCCCATTTTATTCTCTTTTATGAGTCAAAAGGAAAAAATACTCGGAAATCTTTTCATATGAGTTTTACGAGTTGATAAAAGCACTGAAATGTGACTCAGCATCATCGTCAAACATCCATCACCTGTTGCTGTGCAAAAAGGTAATGTGAATAATCTAATTCTTGAGGTAAAATAGGTCAAAATATTTACAAAACCTAATATTTCATGAAAAACTGAATAAAAGGGAGGAAAAGTAAATATCTTTACCATTTACTATTTTACCTTACCGTGAAATAGTTTTCACTCACTTTTTCCCTAATTGTTTTGGAGTAGATTGTGGGAGATCCAGGAGGTCATCCACCGAGTGAACAGTTACAGGTAAGAGCCAAAGCCCTAAGCTTCATTTTCATACCATTTATTCTTGTCTTTAACCATTTTTTGGATTTTTGAGGGAGGTTTTGTCAAAAGTTTTTCACCCTCGGTTGGCATAACTTTCGGGCATGGAATCACGTTGGCCGAGGGTAATTAAAACAACCTATCGTGCCATTGGTGCAACTATTTTTAAAACATGCATGCCAGTGTCGTGAATAGGGAAAAATCCAATTTCCCCTTAAAACCACTGTTGGAATCTGAATTTTATGGGTCAAAAATGATTATTGACTCAAATTTATGTTTTGTAGTAAAGAATCGTAAAAAATGGTAGACTGGAAAGAACATGATCATGAATATGTGGACACTCAGGCACTGAATGATCCAAATTACCTAAACGCTTTGAGGGAATGTGGGCTCCTCAAGTTCTTTCTCACACCAGGGATGCGGGCCCAACATGAGCTGCTTCGATACCTGATTAGTCTTTAGGACATAAGTCGAGAAATATTCATCATTGGTGAGCGCGAGCTTGAGTTAGAAACTTTAGACATATATTTCATCACAGGACTATCCCAGAGAGGGGAACTAGTCAACTTCTATGGGCCACAACCGATTAGGTAAAGAATATCCATGCTGCTTACCGAACATTGCCCTGAAGCCCTCAAAGCCAAGAGTGGCAAGATTGAGATTTCCACCATCCGAGATCTGACATTGAGAGTGCTACTATAGACTATCAACAGAGTGGTGGGGTCCCAAGCAGTGCATGAGACTAACAAGTCAAAATTCCTATATGCCATCGACTGCACAGCACCGACGATCTTCAATTGGGTAGAAACCATGAAGATCAACATAAAACACGAGCTGATGAAAGCTAAGGTGGGGAATATGAAGCAATTTTGCTTTGGATCCATACTAATGACATTTTTCTTGGAAGATGTGATGCTATTCCAATATTAGTTGACTGAGGTACATCCTCCCATGCCACGTGACCTGCAGATGGTCCGCTGGAGTCGTTTGAACCCTAGGATCACTGGGGGCTAACACATGTCATACGGACCTGCCTTCTTTTTGTGGCTACGACAACAACTAATTATCATGGAGGAATGGCCTTACAGTGGCACCTACTTTTGTGGAGATCTGGACATGCCACTGCCAGATGGAGAGGATTTTGACGATGAAGGTAAAAAATTAATTTTTTATTTTTGTGATTTTTTAACTGTTTTTGATATATATGTGTTTATAACATTTCATTTTGTTAATTCAAATGTTGGACCAGAGCGTCCTACTGGGATGTCCCTAGTAGCCAGGCACGTTGCTCACCAGTTCGATGTTGTCACTCCTTATCAAGAGGGGAGTGACAACGAGGAGGAGATCGGAAGGAACCTTGAGGGGTTGACTCATGGTATCCCAAAGTATGCTCGAGTGGGAGACGTTCCTTGCCAGTACCAGAGACACACGGTGGGAGTATCAAATCGGATCTACCAATTGTTGACTCATGTTGCATGAGTTCTGTCATGCTATCACGATCACCATGCTGATTAGTTCCTAGGTCCAACATTTTACATTTTTGAGGCCTGCGTGCCATGAATATATGAGCCCTGTGAGGTGCCGAAGTTATTTTGGACACACATATTATTTTTTGGGTTTTCGATGTATCAAACATTATCACTAGATATCTATATCTATATATATATTATATGTGTTGTATTTCCTTGCTTACTATGGTACAAATGATTTGTTTTATCTTTTCACATGTGTCGTAAATGTCTATCCAACACATAATTAGCTAATGCATCTTTCAATGTATTCATACATCTAGGAATATGATAATATGTAATGTAATCAAAATACCATTCTAGTAGATGAATACAAAGATACATTCTCAATATCTGAGGGGTTCTGACAGAATATTGCCCGTTGAGTTGAAGGATGACAAGTTGTGAATCCAGGTTGACAACCAACTCTCGAATGTCAAGAGCAATGGCTTCTGACAACAACTCGATGACTGCACTATATTCAACAATGTTGTTAGTTGTACGACCTAAACAGATACCTTGAAGATCAATCAACTCACCGTGAGGGTCATAAATAGCCCACATCGCAGATGATATGTTCTAGTTACTACGACAAGCATCATCAAAGAAACCGATGTGGTGGGTCACAAACATATGCAAAGTAAGGAAAACATAGTAAACAGGAAAGTTGTTTGAAAACTAACACACCAAACCACACTAGACAAAAATGAATGACACACTAATGTACACAAGTAACCATGCAAGATGACCTAAGCATAGTACTTTTTGAGCAAGGCCATATTCGGACTCGAGTAATCAATCAACACAGATGAACACCAGAGTTTTACCATTGACATGATGAGTAAGCATCGACTCAGGCAAATAATAGAGTAGAACTCATATAAGGCATTGCCCCCATGCCCCTTGGGAGAGGAGGGTTACGAGGCAGATGGAAACCCCATTTTAATAATCGGCAATCGGTACAAACTCAGGGAGGGATAAAAATACTGAATCCATGAAGGGATAAAGGTGCTAGTAGTTGAAAGATCTTGACCACATTAGGATAAATCGACATGTCAATAGGCAGCTGAGAAGAGAACTCCTCGAGACTAGTAGACATGATCGTCAGCTGAGGCAGGAACAAGGAACAAAAATGCGTATCGTTCCAATGTGGTTCCTTGAGAGACATTACTTCCATGATACTTTCATCAACAAGAAAAGTCTTTGCTAAGGGATCAGAGATTCCAAAGTGCCAATCCATGGGGATTGAGAATACATATTGAAAGAGGTCTTAAAAATAGGAGATTCAGGGCATAACTTGAGGCCGAAACAATCTCCATGTAATTGACTTTGACAAGACTAAGTGGCATAACCTCACCCCAAGTATCAACTAGATCTGGTGAAGGTATGACCCAAGGGTAAAATTTGATAGAGATCATGTTGACAGAGGCAACATGAGGAGGTGGGAGTAGAAGAATTCCCATCAATGTAGAATCTTGAAAAATACCTGCCCCCACACTCTCATAGGGAGTACCAGTGTGCTTGACGTATGGAACATTGCCGTCTGAAGAGGAAGAGGCAAAGAAGGAAAATTGGTCGATAGTGACAATCTTCCCTTGATGGGGAAAATGAATCACGCGGAATAGGGAGGAGGCTACAACATGCATGGCACTGGCCAAGTAGAATATTATAATTGAGATTAGCGTCAACAATCTCTACCTCGACTTGTACTGTCTTTCCTTCAAAAGTAATGGAAAGGTTAGGTAAGATAACGAAGGGTCATGAATCATGCCCATCAAAAGCTTCCAAAGTGTCCAGGGATTAGTTCAAAGTAGGAGAACCAATGCCCTTCTAGCATGTGATTGACATGATGCAGGTGGAAGCACCTTCATCAATGAAAATCCTGTGGATGGTCTTCTCATTGATGATTACCTAAATGAGAAAGGAAATCTGATGAGGCAGGAGCAAAACATGGTTCTCTAGATCAAAACATATCAAATTAGAATTGGTAGGATCAATACCCCCAATAGTCTACAACAAATATTTCCACTGTCATGTGTAGCTTTGGAGCACCTTGAGAGTCGACATAGCTGGCAACACCTAAGTCAAATCCTCAACAATATTATAGTGCTGAGTGGCTCAAGCATTGGGATTGTACAAGGATTTCCTTAGCACACCTCGAGAGGGTGGCCATATAGCGGAACCAAGGTTAGGGCGCTCGATATGAAGAGGGCTAGAACTCGGGGCAGAAGAAGAAGGGGTGGCCTCTTTCTCTTTCTCGATGGTTGGAGCAGGAGTTTGGTAATCTTTTGATCTAGTAGCCACATTAATAGTTTTACTCTTCATGAACACTTTAGATCTTGAGGAAGCATATGATCATAATTTTACTTCACGTCAAATTAGCGACCATACTGGGGAAGATTTCCTTGGGTTAGAACCAATTAAGAGGGCCTACCTCTTAGTTCGCTTATCTCGTTTGATGATGACCTTTCTTGCTCGCTTCCTCAAACACCTAAAACAAGTAATAGGAGGAAGAAAAGCATCAAGAAACATCAAAAGAAGAGGATATACACCTGGAACCAAACCCAAAGAAAGAAGAAATGAATATGACCATATCTTGTATTGCAATGGTAAGAATTACCACTTCTCAAACTCTCAAGATAGAAGGACATATCAAGAAGAAGAAGGTTCAAGCAGTGAAATATCATGAAGAAAAGTATCAAGAAACATCAAAAGAAAATGATACTCAACAGGAACCAACCCCAAAGAAAGAGGAAATGAATCCAACCATATCTTGTAATGCATTGGTCAGAATTACCACTCCTCAAAATATAAATATAGAAGGACATATCAAGAAGAAAAAGGTAATAGTGTTGATTAATTCGGGTAGTACCCACAATTTTATTCATTATAAGATAGCCAAGGAATTTTATTTCTTCCTATATCCAGCACCAGAGTGTCAAGTGACGGTTGTAAGTGGAGGAACCATAAATTTCTCTCAAAAGTGCCATAATATTAAGCTATCCATGGGAGAATATGTATTGAATAACCTAATTATTTCCATTCCAATGGGTGGTACTAATGTTGTAGTAGGAGTCCAATGGCTACAATCCTTGGGTACAATAGCATTTAATTTTCAAGAACTTTTCATGAAATTTCCTTCAGAAGGAAAGGAAGTTGAATTAAGGGGTATCACAGGGAAACCAAGAAAGATAATCAGCTCTAACAAAATGTCAAAGCTTCTAAAGAAAGAAAAACAAGGCATAATTGCACAATTATGTTCACTAATGGTTCCCACATCAAAATTGTCTATTTCTCTAGCTCTCCAAAATGTCTTGGACAATATTTCCAAGGTATTTGAGACTCCCAAAGGTCTCCTGCATATTCATGATCATGATCATGTTATTCATTTGATTCCAGGAAGTGTTCCTCCAAACATCAGGCCTTATGGATATCTTTATGCCCAAAGGAATGAAATTGAACATATGGTTGTAGAAATGGGAGAGGTTGGTATAATTATCCAACCAAATTTGATAAAAAAAAGCAAGGGATGAATGGAAGAATGGCAAAGTAGGGTGCGAACTCATTTAAAAGTTATCAAAGATCCCAGTTCCAACAATATTGCCAAAACTTGACAAGGAAGGAAAAATCATATTGGAACCTGAAGCATTCACAGAATCGAGAATTTGACAACTATGAAATCGATCAATTTTAGAGTATCTCATTAAGTGGAAAAACTTACCTGCTAAAGGTTCCACATGGAAGGATGAGAATTTTATACAGAAGCATCAAGAACTACTCAAGCATTGAGGATAACACTTTTTGAAGGAGAGGGGCATGTTAGGTTCCTATACTACTAGTGTAACCCCTTATTGATATTAGTACAACCCCCTTATTATATTTTTGTGCCATGTAGTCCCCATATTTTTATTATTGTGTCCCATAGAATCCCACTATTGTTATTATTGCGCCCTTACATTATTACTATTATGTTGGCTTTGATTATATTATGACCCCTTAGACTCCTATATATAGAAAGGAGGTCTTGTCATTTGTATCATCCAAGAATTGTTCATTTGTGTAATGTAAAGGAAGTTTCCCCCTTGAAGAGGCTTATTTCTAAGGCATTGATCTATCTTTTCTATATTTTTGTGAGCTAGTTTCATAATAGATGTGAGCAAATAGGTGATAATTTCATAGTGAACCGACAACTGAAAATGCATGAGGAAATCCATGGCTAACGAATTAAAGTCATGGAAAGTACTCTAAGGTAGCTCGATGTACCATTTCGCTGCGAAACCCGTGATGGATTGTTGGAAAAGACAAAGACGAATGGAATCATCACGTACAAGTTTAACAAGCACCAGAGGTGATATGTCATCACATGGGCTTGAGGATCTTATTTAGCTTTTCCATCGAAATTTGGGCAATCACTTGGTATCTTGGATGGCACCGAAGGCCAATACAGTGAATGAAGGATCAGATCATTCGTAAGGCATGATATGTCCAGCAACTTGATTATAGCCAAGAAAGGTAATTAAGTGTTAAAAGGAATGGGAGGTCAATATGCGGGCCCATAATGAGGAGCCCATCCCTGCTGGTAAGGATTTTGGCCCCACAGTGGGGTATTTTTGCCATATGGCATCTGAGGCTGTCCCCATTGCGGATTACCTTGACCATAGGGAGGATTATGACCTTGAACACCTTGAAATTGTCCAAGCATGGGTTGATGATAGGCAACGTATGGGTTAAAAGCTTGTTGAGACTATTGACCTTAGACATATGGATATGGGCCCTGTCGTCTTGGAACATAGGGTTGATGAGCTTATTGTCCTTGAACAAGAGGGTTTTGGACCTATACTCCTTGGGCATAAGGTCGATACACTTGTTGCCCTTAGACATAGGGGTTTTGTACCTCTTTCCCTTGGCCGACAGGATTTTGAACCTGTTGACCTAGGACAAGAGGATTCAGGGCCTGCTGCTATAGGACTTGACCTTGACCCCACCCCTGCAAGGGTTGACCTTGTTGGTATGTATACAAGGGTTGTTGTTGCCCTGGTTGGTTTTGTTGTTGCAAGGGCTGACCTTGCGGTTGAAAAATTTGTCCCTAGATTTTCAGAGGTTGGCCCTGTGAGGGTATGGGTTGAGAGGTATGCAGAGCATATTGCATCTGCTACTGCGTGGCTTGCTACAACTATTATAAGGATTGGCCTTGCAGTTGTTGCAGGAGACCTTGCTGCGAGATAATTTTCGCTTGGTGTTGCATGGAGAGCCCTTGTTGCAACAAATTTTTCCTTGTGGTAACAAAGGTTGCCCTGGTTATTGTAAAGGTTTTCCTTGCTATTGCAAGGGTACTTGAATAGTGCCTAGGAAATTACCAAACTGAATCTAGCCATAGCCATGCTGGATGTACTACCCAGATTGGAGGGTGTAAGGTTGATTAATCAATCCTTGAGAACTGTATGGAATGTAAGGATTTTGGTATTGGACTTGAGCCCCATAGGGCTATTGATACTGAACATTTCTCGATCTAGATGGACCAGCGGGATTCTGAACCTATTGGTACTAGACATTTCTTGATCCAATAGAATCAACAGGGTTATAAATAATACCAAAAGAGGGCTGGTTTATACAAAGCATGTGAGCTTGTGAGCTGCTCACATTAGTGGCACCTGACACCATAGAGACATTCAGGTTCCGCCCCCCAAGCTGTGGCACAATTTGGCCACTGATTAATGGGACAAAGGAACTTACAGAGACAATATTTGAAACTGCCAATTGTGACTGACATGTAATTGGGATCGATGATACAAGGGTATTCAGAATGGTGGGCTGCACCGGGACTGAGGTAACAATATTTTTGGAAGTCTTGTTCATAACAAAAGGACCTGACATAGGCCTGATGCCTGACACCCATACAAAATTATGGTAGAGTGATGAGGCACTAGGTGTGCTTGAAACTAAGTGCCGCAAGGACACATAGTTGGGTGGAAAATTGGTGGGAATACCTTTTGAATAAGGGAAACCCTCGAGAGGGAACTACAATTGCAATTCTTCGCCCTCAATAATGTGTGGATTAGAAACTGTTAACACCCAGGTTGTTCCCTTTGACTCCCAAGGGAATACGGCCGGGGTAACCACTAACCAATCTTTGGATTACAGCTTCTAGCCCAGCTGTAATCAGAGAGGGCTCTCTCTGTCAGGTTTGTCTCTGTTTTAATGAAGTTTTTAGGCTAGTTATGAAGTGAATTTTTGGTTGTTTTTATGTTTGGTTGGTTGTTTTTATGTTTGGTTGATAGCTTTTAGAGTCTGTCTGCAGGTGTGACTAATCCATTGGGCAATGGGGTCTTTGACTGTCGTTCCCTTGAGATCTTGACTTAAGTGCAGTTGTAACTACAGGGCCTGTATGTATTCCATGAAACAATTTGTAAATTGTGAGAGTGAAAATGGAGAATAACCAGTAAAGAGCAATCAAGGGTTCCTTACTAAGCTGAGTAACATGAAGGAGGCCTATTATTTAGGAGCAATCACTTGAATTCCTAAAATAACAGAACATTATGAAGATACAGTATCAAAGGTAGCACTAAAGAATTACTCTTTAGATACTTTAACTAAAGAAAACATGTAAAACGACTAGGATTGAGTTCAGGGTAATCAAAGATTAAATCCTAGAACTATTCTTTTTCCTGGCCATTTAGTTTTGAGTACATGGAGAACATGAAAGATATATGTAACAGAGAGTAGCAAGTAAAACTTATCGAGCCATGAAATACACAGGAATCCTGCAAATTCTTAGTCATACACCATCAGGACATCAAGAGAGACACAATGCTTGGAGAAATTCCATCATCCCTTGTATTAGCTGTCTGAATATTTACACATAAGAGTAACAGAAGAGAAATCAAGAGATCTTTTACATCCGGAGTCCAACCCCTGCTAACAAATACGAGGGGGAATATATAGAAGTCTATTACAAAAATATCTCAGGTATGAATCATGCGGAAAAATATCTTCCTACAATAGTACTGAGATGGTAGATGAGCAGTTATTGCAATCTTCAATGAGCTATAAAAGCTATTAACTCCTGTCAGAACAATCTTGGCATCTGGAGCTTACGGAGTTGGTTGAAGTGGCTGAGTATTTTGACTTAACTTCTGAGTGGCCTGTCCGCGCAGCTGTGGTTTGTGTGTCCTCTTGGCCCTATCAGGAAATGGTCAGAGACTGCTGACTTGGTGGCTCTTGGAGTTGACTGAGGGTGTACCACCAAGTTTTGTGCATTACTTTGTCCTTTGGCCAGCTGTCATGGTCCATCTGTTGGTCTGCCTTTAACTGCCTTAGATGCTCGCTTTATCCTCATGCTGTCCTATATTTGACTTGGGCTGGTAGTGGCTGAATAGCTGAAGCTAACGTGGTAGAATTCTGAGCATTGATTGCCACCAATCTTCCTTGGGCATCTGATGCCTCCTAATTTTTATCAAGGTTTCATCAGCCTCTGTATATTTGAAAAAATAGGGAGGAGTCTCAAAAAGGTGATTTACTTCATTTTCAATGAAGAATAGGCCTCCCAATTTATCATATAAATTCTGTCCTGAGGGAGGCCCTGTCTGTTCAGATGAACTGCCAGATGCAGTGATCTGATTTTCAATATATGTCACCATTCTGTTGGCAAACTGCTCTTGGGAGACCAATTTTCCTGCACTAGTTAAGAGACTGGGCAGGCCTCTTGCTTGCAGTTCTGCCATTTTGATCCTGAATTCCTCCACATCTGCTGTCATTTCAAAATACTTTCTCTCCACTGCCTGTATATAACTCCTGACGGCGAGCACTTTCTTGGAAAGGAGGACAGCTTCTGTTCTATTGGGAATGCCCATGGCTGCCAATTCCTCCTGTTCATGCCTGTTCAAGAAATCTACCATCCTATTGGCCTGTTCTGGCCTGTTCCCAGTACTGTTTTGGCCTTATTGATCTCTATGTGTGCTTGGCCTAGCAACTCCATCTGCTAATGTATTGTCTTTATGGATTTCCACTGTTGTGTGATAGATTTTCTTATTTTGGCCCATAAAATCCTCTTTATCTCGGCCATGGCTGTTTCTAGATTTAATTCTTTTTCTAAGGCCTTTATCTTGTCCTTGAGGGCCTTTATTTCTCTGCCCTGCTCAGCCACTGTCATCTTGGATTTGTCATATTTCGACTCCATCTCTGCCAATTTCTCCTTGGCTTTCTTTATTTCATCAGCTTGGAGCTCCATTTGCTTGACAGCCTTGGTTATGTCTTCTATAGATGGATTATCCTGCTGAGCTGCTGATGTATCTGATGCCTCTGTTGTGGGGGCCCCTGTTGCCCCTGATGTTGCTGCTGTTGCTGCTGTTGCTGCTGTAGTAGAAGTTGTTGGAGGAGCTTGGGAAGTCGATTCTCCCTGCTTGTCTTGTATTGCTCCCTCCAATTCTTTCTCCAATTCTCTTATCCTCTGATCCCGTTGCAGCAAGAGGTCCAGCTGATCCTCTAGCTGTTTCTGCTTTAGAAGCTCAGTTGTCTGAGGGTGTTCAGTGGGTGGCAGCTTCAACCTCTTCCTCAAAGCACTGAGGTCATCCTCTTTCTTCTTCATAAGGGCCTTAACGTCTGTTGGATCATTAGGATCATGCCCTAAGTCAATAATGATATCTTCAAGTGATTTTATTCTGTTATCCTTGGCTTTGGAGGACATCCTCTCAATGTCCAGCTGAGTGTTAGTGTTTTTCAATGATTCTTTCAGCTCATGGGCCAGTGTGGCCTTTTCTACTAGAGTGGCATAGACCATCTCTCCAGCCTGCTTGTGGAGTTCGATTTGGTCCATGGGGTGTATATCTCTAGCCAGGACCTCCACCCTTGTCTTTATGAAGTCTGCAGCTGTCTTAGGCTGCGGCCCCTTGGGCTTAAAATGACTGAAAATTATCTTTTCCTCTTGGATGTCATAAACAGACATCAGTCTTTCTTGCATGGTTGGTGTAGCATCTATAAATTGTTTGTACACCTCAGCCCTCAATAGCTCATTTTGAGCCTTTATTTGTTTGAAGGAAGCCTTGGTGCTTTTTGGCTTTTTGCTCTGCTGTGATTGGGAGGCCACCTCTAAGCTGACGTGTAAATTTTGCTCCTGCTGAAAGGAGCTTGTTCCTATCTGCTGGCTGCTCTCCTTGTCCTTTGTTGAAATATTTAAGACATCTTCAGTGATGTCTTCCACCTGTGGGGAATTTGCCCTTTGCCTTTTAGCTTCTGGCTGGTCGGAGGATCCACTGAGAGGAGTGGACTCTTCTCTTTGTCTTTTTATTCCCCTTTCTTCATGTGCTGGGGTTTGTAGAACTGGGGCAATCGACTGCTGTGTTTGAGATGGTGGCGTTTGTGTTGCAGGAGTTTCTGGCAGCCCATTCTGTAGCTTATCAGCTTGTTCTTGTTGCTGGCCCGTTTGCTGCTCTATTTTCTGCTGTGTCTCCTGCTCTGTTTCCTTCTCTGTTTCCTTCTGTTGTTCTATTTGCTGTTCTTCCTGATGCTCAATCTGTCCCTTTACCAGCTCATCTTCTGCACCTAGTATGCCTTTGCCTTTGTCCATCGCTGATACTGATGTAGTAGGTGCCTTTGGTGCAATCCTTGTAACTGAGGTCCCTTGTCCCACTGAGTAAGGCAGTTTGAAGGGTACCTGCTGCACATAATCTAGGTCAATTGTCTTTTCAAGCTCCTTGACATTTTTAAGCATTCTTTCTTCCTCAGTTAAACCCTCAACTAGAGTATCCGGTTGCCATTCTTGCAAGTTGGCATATTGTTCTATGTGAGGGTATTGGAAATGCTTAATGGCTAGGAGCCTATACTTATTTCTCCTAGCAGAGATGACTCCTTGAGGGTCATAAGGGACCCACCGAAAGCTATAGGACAGCTTGTAATTATCCTTCAGGATCAAATCTGCGGCTTCCCATCCTTCCTTCTTATTCATGATGAAAGGGCCCATTTCATTTTTGAAGTTAAGGTGAGCCTTTTTCTTGGAGCTGTGGAAGTGGGTAAGGTCTGACTGAATCAGTTGCCTGTAGTATTCCAATGCAAACAACCTCATTGGTACGTATTTGGAGAGCCTATATGGACAGAGCTCACATCCATAGACCCTGAATATTGTATGATGTTCATATAGGTACCAGTCACCTATTTTGTTTTTCTTAGAAAGCTGCAGAGCTTTCTTTATCTCATTGGATATTCTGGGAGGTGGTGACTTCATCAACATGCAGGAGACTAGGTAGACAAACTGGTCAACAAATTCACAGTAGGTATAGGGTGAATTTGTGACTTTATGATAGACTGAGGTCCAGAAGATAACAGATCTTCTTTCCCCTGTATGATCCAGCCTTCTGATGTAGCATGGGAAGGCTTCAGAATGATAATACATGAACATATGGTAGATGTAAGCTGAATATCTGAAGCCCCCCTGTCTATCCACTTTGGTCAACTGATCATGAATCTTATTGGCTATGAACTTAGCAAAGTTGTACTTTTGGGCAGGGGGTTGGTATGGGCTGTAAACAGACAGTAGTACTAGCATGGCTCTATCCACATGCTTACTGTTTTGGTACCCCAACAAATAGGCTATCATGTCTAATAATAGCCTGCCTACATCATTGAATTGATCATTCAGATAGGGAGGTGGCTCTGTAGTCTAGCATTCAGGTCTCATGAAGTTCCTGATGATCTTTTGCAGTTCTTCACTGGTCATCTTGTCACCAGCGTCCATCAAATAATTCATGGAGAATGGGATCAGCAACTCTGTCTGATCAAAGTGTAACATCTTGTTTATGGACTCAGCATTGATGTAAAAGAGGATCCTCCCTAATGGGGTGCTGACGGCTCTGTGCTGGGCATCATAGTGTTCAGCACAGAGGTGAATGATTTCAGGGAAAACATTCACAGCTGGGAGACAGTAATAGGGCAAGTTTGACTCCCAGATCCCATGTGTACCATGCCCATCCTTATAGTCTTCCCTCAGTCTACTGAAGGTCTGCAAGAAGTCCCTGTTTCCTTCAAAATCTCCAATGAGACCATCCTTGTCTACTAATGGCAGGGCCTCTAGCTCCTTATTTGTTTGACTCTGTGAGGCCATACTGATGGATGAAGTTGTAGGAGATGCCATGATAAAAGTTAATCTGTAGAGGTAGGGACAATGGTTTGACAAGTCCTTAAAGAGTTTTAGCTGCCGGTCAACTATTGACTCGGTCTGATGTCCTTCCTTCAGTGGATAATGTAAGCTAGCTTCTGTGGTTTGCTGTGAAATTCACAGGGATATGAGTTGTTAATGAGAGATTGCAGAGCTAGTGAGGTTTTTTGGTATAACAACAGGTGGCCTGTACTTGGCAAAAGGGAACAATGCCTAGTACCTCGGGGGGGATTTCGGGGTCTTTAGCCCACGAAACGAGCACTCTTCTGTCGAATTGGGGTTTAGGGGTGCTGCAGTTTACTTGGGTTGAATTTGTGTGACAGGCAGAGCTGAATTCCAAGAGTTTAGCTGGTGCTTAATGGTGAATTTTTTACAGAGAATTGAAATGCATGGGTGAAGTAGGAAACCGGCTAAATACCTGGAAAAACTAGCTTGGATGCATGCGAGCCGGGCTGTGCAGGCTTAGCACAGTCGAATTGTGGACTTGCAACAGTTGAAATCTTTGAATTTGTTGGATGGAAGACAAATTTTGCGGCAACTGGTTGTCAACGGCTCCTTCTTTTACGCATGAAAATGACTTGAAACGGCTTATTTGGCCGTTTATAACGTTGAATTTCGGAAAAAGCCGCTATTGGCGCTTTTCCGCCGATGACGTCAGCATGACGTCATGGTGGTCCCATAGTACGACAGTGACGTGGCGCTGACGTGAGAGCCAGGGTGGCAGGACACGGTGGCGGGCTGATGCGGTGGCAAGGCTGCGTGGAGGGCCACGGGGCGCGGGGGCGGACAAAAGTAAGGTGACGTCAGGATGGCGTTAGAGTGACGTAGGAGGGAGAGCGGTAAGCTGGATGGTGGTAAGCGGGTTCCCCGCACCACCTTTGGGGCAAAGGCAGTATCGGGGAGAGGGCTCCGAACAACCCCAGCGCCCGCCACGCGTCCTTGTACGAGCCCAAAACCACTTTCCCCGGACGCTAAAGGTCGGCAGATCGGGGAGTAAGATTGACCGCCCACCTTTGGATCTAATCGGCGGAGATCGGATGGCTGGCGGGTCCTCCGACAGGTCGTGTAGGTTGGGAAGGGGCCGGCCATGTAATTAAAATATTGATTTAAATATTTTGGCGGGGAACTTTGGGTTTTATGGTTTTTTCGGGTTTTATCATTTTTTTGAAAAAAGAGTTACGGGTAGGAGGGGTTTTATTGTGATTTTTCTTTGCAAATAAGGGCTATATGAACAAAATGACATGGAATGAGAAGAGATGACCTGGGAGGTTCATCAAAGTGACCAGGTGTCACTTTGATTCCTTTTTGAACAGACCATATGGCTATAATGCCAAGGGGAGGGATATTTATACAAATTTTGGGGTTTATACACCATGGTGTTAATACTAGTAGGGAAGGGTGAGGTAGGGGAATTACATAATAGGATTAACTGTTAATGTGGGGGGAAAATATGGATGAGGATGAGTACAACCAAGTTTTCTTGAAAATAACTTAGTGTAAAGAGTATATCAAAAATGAAAAGACTTTTTGCACAATAAATGTGTCTTTTAAGGCCATAAGAATCATCACAAAGACATAAGCTTCTCTGCTCTACACAACTTGGGAAAGGGTGTTAATAATGAGTGATATACAAATGAAAACAGGGAAGTTAGTCATGCTCCAGTGTGTTGATTTTCCTGTAGATGTTTAGCAACTTTGGTCTTGAAAGAAACACCACTTCTGCAACCCCATCTACCTACCCAACTATTTTGCCTAACATTTTTATTTCTTATTGTAGGGTGCATTTAGGCTAGCAAACCCTTTAAGTGCCTTTTCTTTTACATTGGCTTTTTTGCTTCCATTTCCTATGTAAGGCTACCCTTATTCCTTCCAGGCCCCAGATTAAGCAGTTGGGAACCTTAGCTTCTCTACCTAGCTACTGATCTGCCAAGATTAAACAGCTTGGACAGATTTCTTTCTCTATTCTACAACATAAATTGAAAACATGGCATGATCCAGTTTAGACTGTTGGGTCATCCATAAAACTTTTGTGAATATGCAGGCCTATATACACCTTCTCTTTTCTTGCAAATATGGAACCTTTGTAACAGCAAAAATGGAGCATATTTGGCCCTTGTATTTACCAATCATGAAATATGAAACCTATTGGTATAGGTATCCAACAGTGGCTCCACATGGGGATGGTTTTTCTTCTTGAAAGACCAAGAACAGCAGGTCAGATTGCCTTAGATTTCGACTGTTTTACCAACTTTTTCAGATTTGCTGCTTTGACACGCCATATTGTGTTTATCTCCTTGGTGAATTCTGATTTTATTCACCTACTGCTGCCAGCTATCAGAAAACTGCAAGACATTATGTTTTTTTACATGCTTGAAAAATATATACATCTACATATGTACAAGGGGAAACTCAGACTGCAATTATGGGTGATATTCAAAATAGTGCTTTAGCATCCTGCCATTCACAGGACCTTCATCCAAATCAGTTTCATTGAGGCTTTTGAGGAAATAAGTATTGTTTCCTTGTATTGCTTGGATAGCAAATGGTCCTCTCCAAAGGGAGTCAAATTTTCCATGTTTTCCCTTCTCTTCTCTTCTGGAATCCCACTTGAGGACTTTGTCACCGATGTTGAAGTCTTTTGCTTTAGTCCTTCAGTCAAAGGCCTTTTTCAGCTTTTCTT
>APFE030707966.1:107616-133715 GCA_000404065.3 Pinus taeda
CAAAATCTCCAATGAGGCCATCCTTGTCTACTAATGGCAGGGCCTCCAGCTCCTTATTTGTTTGACTCTGTGAGGCCATACTGATGGATGAAGTTGCAGGAGATGCCATGATAAAAGTTAATATGTAGAGGTAGGGACAATGGTTTGACAAGTCCTTAAAGAGTTTTAGCTGTCGGTCAACTATTGACTCGGTCCGATGTCCTTCCTTCAGTGGATAATGCAAGTTGGCTTCTGTGGTTTACTGTGAAATTCACAGGGATATGAGTTGTTAATGAGAGATTGCAGAGCTGGTGAGGTTTTTTGGTATAACAACAAGTGGCCTGTACTTGGCAAAAGGGAACAATGCCTAGTACCTCGGGGGGGATTTCGGGGTCTTTAGCCCGCGAAACGAGCACTCTTCTGTCGAATTGGGGTTTAGGGGTGCTGCAGTTTACTTGGGATGACTTTGTGTGACAGGCAGAGCTGAATTTCAAGAGTTTAGCTGGTGCTTAATGGTGAATTTTTTACAGAGAATTGAAATGCATGGGTGAAGTAGGAAACCGGCTAAATACCTGGAAAAACTAGCTTGGATGCATGCGAGCCGGGCTGTGGAGGCTTAGCACAGTCGAATTGTGGACTTGCAACGGTTGAAATCTTTGAATTTGTTGGCTGGAAGACAAATTTCGCGGCAGCTGGTTGTCAACGGCTCCTTCTTTTACGCGTGAAAATGACTTGAAACGGCTTATTTGGCCGTTTATAACGTTGAATTTCGGAAAAGGCTGCTATTGGCGCTTTTCCGCCGATGACGTCAGCATGACGTCATGGTGGGCCCATAGTACGGCGGTGACGTGGCGCTGACGTGAGAGCCAGGGTGGCAGGACACGGTGGCAGGCTGATGCCGTGGCAAGGCTGCGTGGAGGGCCACGGGGCGCGGGGGCGGACAGAAGTAAGGTGACGTCAGGATGGCGTTAGAGTGACGTAGGAGGGAGAGCGGTAAACTGGATGGTGGTAAGTGAGTTCCCCGCACCACCTTTGAGGCAAAGGCGGTATCGGGGAGAGGGCTCCGAACAACCCCAGCGCCCACCACGCGTCCTTGTACGGGCCCAAAACCACTTTCCCCGGACGCTAAAGGTCGGCAGATCGGGGAGTAAGATTGACCGCCCACCTTTGGATCTAATCGGCGGAGATCGGACGGCTGGCGGGTCCTCCGACGGGTCGTACAGGTTGGGAAGGGGCTCGCCATGTAATTAAAATATTGATTTAAATATTTGGGCGGGGAACTTTGGGTTTTATGGTTTTTTCGGGTTTTATCATTTTTTTGAAAAAAGAGTTACGGGTAGGAGGGGTTTTATTGTGATTTTTCTTTGCAAATAAGGGCTATATGAACAAAATGACATGGAATGAGAAGAGATGACCTGGGAGGTTCATCAAAGTGACCAGGTGTCACTTTGATTCCTTTTTTAACAGACCATATGGCTATAATGCCAAGGGGAGGGATATTTATACAAATTTTGGGGTTTATACACCATGGTGTTAATACTAGTAGGGAAGGGTGAGGTAGGGGAATTACATAATAGGATTAACTGTTAATGTGAGGGGAAAATATGGATGAGGATGAGTAAAACCAAGTTTTCTTGAAAATAACTTAGTGTAAAGTGTAGATCAAAAATGAAAAGACTTTTTGCACAAGAAATGTGGCTTTTAAGGCCATAAGAATCATCACAAAGACATAAGCTTCTCTGCTCTACACAACTTGGGAAAGGGTGTTAATAATGAGTGATATACAAATGAAAACAGGGAAGTTAGTCATGCTCCAGTGTGTTGATTTTCCTGTAGATGTTTAGCAACTTTGGTCTTGAAAGAAACACCACTTCTGCAACCCCATCTACCTACCCAACTATTTTGCCCTAACATTTTTATTTCTTCTGTGGGCATTTAGCGAGAAACCTTTAAGTGCCTTTTCTTACATGGCTTTTTGCTTTCATTCCCTATTAAGGCACCCTTATCCTTCCAGGCCCAGATAAGCAGTTGGGAACCTTAGCTTCTCTACCTAGCTACTGATCTGCCAAGATTAAACAGTTTGGACAGATTTCTTTCTCTATTCTACAACATAAATTGAAAACATGGCATGATCCAGTTTAGACTGTTGGGTCATCCATAAATCTTTTGTGAATATGCAGGCCTATATACACCTTCTCTTTTCTTGCAAATATGGAACCTTTGTAACAGCAAAAATGGAGCATATTTGGCCCTTGTATTTACCAATCATGAAATATGAAACCTATTGGTATAGGTATCCAACAGAAACTTTGGACTCATCTGGAGATGTGACTGGAGCATCACCTTCGGGTTCCATGTTTGAAAACAAACAATGATGAATGGTCGAAAGTGTATTAGGGGATAGTTCTAAAGGAACAACTAGCTGGTTATACAAACTATAAGGACGTTGCGGTGATATCTCAACAACGTCAAATAGAGGATTCCGAGGATAGATAACCAGTCCAAGCTGACTGTTAGTGGTCAGTGAGTTCTTTAGAGTTCGAATGGGATTGTCTAGAGATTCCGGGCCAAGATCAGCAGATGACCCTGAATTGAAAGTAGGTGGAGGATGAGATGACAATGGGTGAACACTCAAAACAATTGTAAGTTCAACATTTTAGTCCTCAAGTGACTTTGATAACTCTAGAAACGACTCCTCAGATAATCTTTCAAACAAAGGAGAGGAAGAGGAATTGGGTGAACTAGATGGTTCAGCCACGATGACCTTGTCTTAGTCGACAGAACAAATAACTTCAAGGCTTTAGAATGTCCTTTTAATGGAACTCACGATTTGGTCAAAAAGTATAACAATATGTTACAAAGTATAGAAAGTAGGCGTAGTCCACATTCGCAAGTATTATTAAAAAGAAAGTGGGTGGTGGTTTTGCACCCCCCATCATGCAGTTGGAAGATTACTACTAGGGTAGGGGCATGGCCAAGTGTAAATTGCAGGTTTATGAGAGGAAATCTGGGGGTTTCTCTCCATTGTATATTTACATGTAAAAACTAAAGATTATCATTATTATCGGGCAGACTCTATTTATAGGGAGTTTACCCTCCCAAGTTATATCCGTTGTGCACTTGTGTTTAATGATGATGCTAATGTATGAATGAAAGATGTTATGAATGTTTCCTCTATGTTAACGAAAAATTGTACTTGGTAAAGTTAAAAAATAAACTAAGTATAGAAAGTAGGTGTAGTCCACATCCGCAATTATTATTAAAAAGAAAGTGGGTGGTGGTGGTGCACCCCCCATCATGTGGTTGGGAGATCACTGCTAGGGTAGGGACGTGACAGATGGTATCATAGGTCCGAATTCTGCAGGCTTTGATTCGAAAAGAAATCTAAAGACTTGGCAAGTGGTTCAGGTTTGCAGGCGACTTTGGTGGATGGTCTATACAAGATCACAAAGAAGGTAAATGGCAGGAATGGCAGAGGAACCTCAAGTTGTAATAGGTGAATCTAGCAAGGATACAGGTGAAGCTTTCTTTGACAGGGTATTGGATCATATGGAGGAATTTGCTTCCGATATGTCTTCGATGAAGGCTAAGAACATACAAGTTCAGGAAGGCTATGCAAAGGTGAAAGGGGAACTAGAAGACCTCAAGGTTCGATACAAGTATATTGAATGGCGGTATGCACAAATGAAGGAAGAAGTCAAGAAGATTAATGAAGCAAAAGATCAAGGTTTAGCTGAAATATTGAAATTGCAGCAAGCTCTTGACGATACTCAGAATGAGATCATGGTTTTGAAGAGGGTTTTTGGGCACAACTCAGGTGGAGGTGTAGCTCATGTGAAAGTCAAAGAGTCGGATTCTTATGACGGGACGAGGAGTGTGAAAAATCTTGGTAACTTTCTATGGGATATGGAGCAATACTTGGAGCGCTAGGGGCTGAACAATGAGGAGTCCAAAGTGAATTTAGCTACTCATTTCTTGACGAAAGATGCTAATATGTGGTGGCAAAGGAGAATGGATCATATTGCCAATGGAAATGATGAAGACATAACTTCATGGAATGACATGAAGAAGGCTTTGCAAACTCATTTTAGTCTACAAGACAAAACATGGGATGCAAGGATGAAAACAAAATATATAAAGCAAACGGGAAGTCTGCACACATATCAGCGAGAGTTCTCAAGTGCAGTTTTGGAACTTCCAGACATGGTGGAAAGGGAAAAGGTGTTCAACTTTATCATAGGGCTGAAGCCTTGGGCGCGGAATGAAGTGAAGAGGAAAAAGATAAAGACACTTGAGGAGGCATTCGTTGTTGTGGATCATCTAGTGGAACACTATGATGTGGGTTCTGATGAGAAGAAGAAAAGGAAGGACAAATCAAAAGAGAAAACTACGAAAGAGGAGACTTCAAGATCGCATGATAAGTCGAAGACGAAGAAACTGTTGAAGTGGTGGATTTGTGAGGAACCACATATGGTGAAGAATTGTCCTTCAAGACCAAAAATGATTTCCTTGGCACAAGCCAATACGAAGAAGAAAGAAGAAACTTCTATAGGAGTTATGCATATTTTGGGAGTTGTAGTGGCTACGGAAGCTGTCTCAAGGAGAGACCTGGAAAGAAACAGATTGGAGAATGTTGAAATGAAAGTTTGGAGTGCTTTTGTACTCACTATGGTGGATAGTGGGGAAACTCACAACTTTATGAGCAAGGATACTGTGAGAAGAATTGGAATGAAGTTTGTACCGATGCAAGCACAAATGAAGGTAGTGAATTCTTCTACGGACTCGGTAATCGGTGTAGCTGAAAAGGTGGATGTGACACTTGGTGAATGGAATGGGAGAGTCGACTTCACTACAGTGCGGATAGATGACTATGAGGTTGTATCAGGCTTGGAGTTTTTGAAGCAATTCGAAGCGATTTTTATTCCCCATTTGAAGAAACTGTACATTTAGAACAGACGAGAGGATGTAACTATCAGTGTTTTGACCAGAGGAGCGACTAAGCACGAATGTAAACTAACAACAATGAATATGGAGAATGGGAAATGAGATGAAGAGGTCTATAAGCGGTTGTCTGTTACGGAGGCAAAGCTTATGGAGGTAGGGGCATGAGTTCTTGTGGAGGCAATGCATGGTTGGATTAGCTACCCAACTAATCACCGACATGAGGGGTACTAGCCCATTATTCCTTGCAGAGAAGTGGCATATCTATAGCGTGAAGGAGGTTGAGTGGTGGACATCTGGATGACCCATATACATAGGTGTGTGGATGACTGTCTTAGCAACAGATGGTTGCTAGGATGGAGAACTGTCGAGGACAACAATGACTTGAGGTGGGGGAGGATGTAAAGCCCTCGAGTCATGGTGTGTTTGGCAAAGGGTGCACGATGAGCTAGGGGTGACCGGCGAGTTGGGTGCACCCGCTCGCTATAAGGAGTTGAGTTGAATAGTGGAAACACGAAATACATTCAAAAAAATGACTAAGTGTTGGAAACACATTGGCAAACTTATATGGTGGGTGGTCCAGGGTGTGGGCGCCCCTCACCATGGTCGACATTGGAAAATTAGCAAAATTCCAAAGGTTGGGTTGGATGGCCATAGGCTAACCTTGGCTGAGCTACCATGTATATGGCGTGGAGTAAATGGAGATAAGTCATAAACTGTAAGAGTTCAAGGTGTCTTAGCAAGCTAGAGTGCAAGCTCCCTTGGCACTTTGAAACTTGGGAAAAGGTGTAGGCGGAGCTAGGGGTTGAAGCACCCTAGCTACAGAACCAAAGGTAGCGTTTGGGTGGCTGCAGGCTGAATGGAACCGCAGGGCGAGTCAGCGTTCAAGTGCAGGATGGGCTACAGGGCAAGTCACATCACAGGTTTGGGCAGGGAAGTTATATCGTGGGTTCAGGAGGCAAGTTGTATCGTGGGTCGAGTAGGTTGAACGAAGGTTGGGTCGTGGGGAGGCCGTAAGCTGGGTGGGTGCACATGAAGAGCACGGGTAAGATCGAGAGTTGGGGAGTTGAAGTGTCAGGCGAGCTGGGCGAGCTCGAGGAAACGAGTCAGTGGTTGGTTCGAACGAGCAAGCATTGGTGGCTCGGTTGAGCGAGTCGACACTCGAGAAAATGAAAACGGGCGAGCACGTTGGTGACTCGGCCAGTGGGCCAATCGAGGTGAACGGGCACCTGAGTAGGTGTGAACGGCACGGTGAGGCGAGTCAACTGATAGGCGACATGATTTGGTGGATGCGTGCGGTGGGTGAGCTGGCGCCAGTGAACGGTGTGGGAACCCACGGGCAGGGCAACCCTAATCATGTGGTTGGAAGATTACCACTAGGGTAACTAGTTATAACATAGAACAATTGATGAAAATTAACAAGAACACACCTAGAGATGCTCCGACAAGCCTCATCACATGCACACCCAAAATAGTCCATTGGAACCATCATGCTAACTCAAGAAAAAGGGGCTGATAAACAACTATAGGACAATGGTCACATCATTACCCCAAACAAACAAGTCCCAACAAAAACACGACAACTAAAAAGGAGCACGATGAATCCCACCCCAAGCCACACATTGGAGAATTAAAATCCACGAACCAACACCATCCACAACTAGACACCAAACAACAACAAAGAAAAGTTGAAAAGAGAAAGCCAACAAAGACTCCCAGCACCATCATGAACCACAAGCCATTGAATTCAAGCCATGCTGCAAGGCACTGCACTAGAGTCAAAAAACCAAAAATGGGACACAGGGGAATGCAAAGATAGAAATAGGGCAGCAACACATGCAAGCAAACTCGTAGTTGTTCTATTGAGGACTAGAATCATAAGCATCGAAAACTATTGATAGTTTTGGTCAGGACCACAAGCATCATCAACAAATACCTCAATGTGAAGACCACAACTCAAACAAGAACAAATGGCCGCAAAAAAATCCACACCCCAATGGAAGCACAAAAGGCCACAACCCAAAGAAGCACATAGAGCAGCATTGAATCACCCAAAAATGTCGCAAACAAATACCCACAAGGCAAAGGCATTGTATTCGCATAAGAAGATAAACAACGACCATTGAAAAACAAAAGGAGGCTCAAAACCAAGAGGCCAAGACACTGAGGTTCCTATAGATAAACAAATGGAGGCTCAAAACCAAAACGGTCAAGGCATTAGCTTGCAAGGAACTAGAGTTCCACTAGCCTAAAGCATTAGCCTCAAACTAAGAGGGCAAGGCACCAAGGCACTAGAGTTCCACTAGCCCAAAGCATTATAGCCTCAAACTAAGAGGTACAAGGCACTAAGGATTCCACCAGAGTAGTTCACAAAATTTTGTAACCTTAAAAGGCAAATCGTTTCATCCATGATCATATATATATAAGATAGTGACATCGATGATCATTTATATATAAGATAGAGGCATCCATGGATCTTGTAACCTTAAAAGGCAAGTCATTTTATCCATGATCATATATATAATATTGAGACATCCATGATCCATGGATGAAATAAAACATACAGGAAAGTCATTTTATCTATGATCATATATATAAGATAGAGACATCCACGGATGAAATAAAACATAGATATAAAGCTCATCCAAAATATATGGAAATGGAAAGATATAAGAGTAGAGTTCCAAGTTAGAGTTGTTGGATCAGCTATGAAAAAATGAAAATATAATATTTTAAATAAAAGATCAAGAGATCAATAAAACATTAAGAAAAATATAATATATTTTTTTTGTTAAGCTTGGGAGGACTAGACTCCATTTTCGTGTTTAATGTCCATTATTCACCTCGCTATGGGGGGAGGGTAGCACAAGATTCGAACCCAAGATCTCCAGTTCAGTGAGACTTCATTTCCATGCCCATCACCACTTGAGATACCCGAGGCGGACAAGAAAAATATAATATTTTAAGCCATAAGAAAAATAATAAAATTTTAAATAAAAAATCATGAGGAGATAACTAAGAGATATCTTGAGAGAATAGATAAAATAATATAAAAAAATATAATATTTTAAATAAAAGATCATGAAGCGATAAAAAAAACATTAAGAGATATGTGAAAGACTAGTATCCAAATATCAAGATGATGTGAAAGACTAGTATCCAAACATCAAGAAGAGATAAATAAAACATAAAACATCAAAAAGAGATAAATAAAATATAAAACATCAAACAGAGATATGTGAAAGACTATATCTAAACATCAAGAATAATAAATATGAAAGACTAGTAACCAAACATTAAGAAGAAATAAATAAAACATCAAGAAGAGATATGTGAAAGACTAGTACCCAAAGTAGATGTTAATAGATATGTGAATATAGATTAGTATCCAAAGTAAAAGGTAATAAATAAAACATCAAGAGGAAATAAATGAAACATAAAAGGAAATATGTGAATATGTTGAAACATCAAGAAGAGATAAATGAAACATAAGAGGAAATATGTTGAAACATCAAGAGGAAATATGTGAATATGTGAAAGATTAGTATCCAAGGTAGAAAGTAATAAATAAAACATCAAGAGAAGATATGTGAAAGACTAGTATCCAAACATCAAGAAGAAAATAGAAGAGATATATAAAACATCAAGAGGAGGTAGAAATATGTGAGAGACTAGTATCCAAACATCAAGAGGAGATATGTGAAAGACTAATATCCGAACATCAAGAGATAAATCAAGAAGAGAGAAATGTGTGAAATACTGGTATCCAAACATCAAGAAGATATAGAAAAGATAAATAAAACATCAAAAAGAGATATGTGAAAAGTTCAAAATAAAAGGCATAATATAAAAATATGTGAAATACTATTATCCAAAGTGAAGGCATAATATGAAAATAGGGGATGACCAAATGAAAAATATATCTCCAGTGAAGGTATAATATGAAAATAGGGGATGACCAAATGAAAAAGATATCTCCATGAGAAGTCCAATAACATTAACCATCTTAAAAGGAGAGATCTTAAAAAGAGAGTTCTAGATTAGAGTTGTTGGATGCGCAATGGAAAATAAAAGAAAAGAAAAGGTAAAAAATGAAAATAGGGGATGCGCAAACGAAAAAGATATCTCCATGAGACATCCAATAATATTAAGCATTTTAAAAGGAGAGATCTTAAAAAGAGAGTTCCAAGTTAAAGTTGTTGGATGAGCAATGAAAAATAAAAGAAAGTAAAGGTATAATATGAAAATATGTGAAAGATATATCTGTGAGAAGTCCAATAACATTAACCATCTTAGAAGTCTATTAAGATTAACCATCTTGAAAGGAGAGTTCCAAGTTAGAGCAAAATATGAAAAATAAAAGGCATAATATAAAAATATGTGAAATACTACTATCCAAAGTGAAGGTATAATATGAAAATAGGGGATGACCAAACTAAATATTTCCAATGAAGGTATATGAAAATAGGGGATGACCAAACGAAAAAGATATCTCCATGAGAAGTCCAATAACATTAACCATCATAAAAGGAGAGATCTTAAAGTAAAGGTATAATATGAAAATAGGGGAGGACCAAATGAAAAAGATATCTCCATGAGAAGTCCAATAACATTAGCCATCTTAGAAAGAGAGATCTTAAAAGGAGAGTTCTAAGAGTTGTTGGATGAGCAATGAAAAACAAAACAAAAGAAAAGGTAAAAAATGAAAATAGGGGATGCCCAAATGAAAAATATATCTCCATGGGGAGAGACCTTAAAAAGAGAAACAAATGAAAAATAAAATAAAATAAAAGGTGAAAAATTAAAATAGGGGATGCCCAAATGAAAAAGATATCTCCACGAGACGTCCAGTAACATTAACCATCTTAAAAGGAGAGATCTTATAAAGAGAGTTTCAAGTTAAAGTTCTTAGATGAGCGATGAAACATAAAAATAAAAACAAAGTAGAAGGTATAATATGAAAATATGTGAAAGATATCTCCATGAGAAGTCCAATAACATTAACCATCTTAGAATTCTAATAAGATTAACCATCTTAAAAGGAGAGTTCCAATTTAGAGTAAAAAATGAAAAATAAAACTAATATGAGAGTTCTAAAGTTGGAGTAAAAAATGAAAAATAAAACTAAGGTATAATATGAAAATATATGAAAGACCACTATCCAAAGTAGAAGTCCAATAACATTAACCATTTAAAAAAAAATAAAAAATGAAAAATAAAACTAGAAAGTATAATATGAAATATTTGAAAGAAAGTAAAAAGTATAAAATGAAAATAGTATCCAAAGTAGAAGGTATAATATGAAAATAAGAGATGACCAAAAGATATATCCATAAAGTATAATACAAAAAAGATATCTCCATAAGGTATAATATGAAAATAGAAGGAGATGACCAAATGAAAAAGATATCTCCTTCCATATAATATGAAAATAATATGAAAATAGGAGGAGATGACCAAACGAAAAAGATATCTCCATTTTCAATTGGAAATGAGCTTGAAAGGACAAGTGCTCGAATGATATTTTAAATTTAATAAGTCAAAAATATCAAATGACTGCTCTGGATGATTTAGGTGAACATTATTACCAGGTAGCCGTGAACTACAGAATACCTCATGGAGAACCAACAAGTATGAGCAGGCAATCTCCCCGAACGTTGTGTTCGATGTATCACGTTTGCAAGGCAGCCAACTCGACTTCCTAAGGATAAAAGGATTACAGCCTAGTGGGGTCCCTCGTTATATACTCGACGGTATGGGGATCACAAATCCATGCTAGTGTTGTCTAATGTTGAAGCTAATGATAGCTGCTAGGTTTAAAGATGCTAGCACATGTCTCTAGCCTAGACCTTCAAGATATGATCGTTAATGTCAAATGTGCCTTAGGTTAATTGAATTCATTTTAGAGTTGATCTTGAGTTAAATTTTAGTTTTCATGTCTTAGTGATGCTACTCAAAAAACCTAAAATGCAACTAAATGGGACAAGGCCCTTTCAACTCGATGAAATGCCTACACTAGAGAGGGTAGAAACTACTCAGTCATATGAAAATAATCAAACAACTGAAAACGAAATGATCTTTCACTACCTTCCTTTTTTTTAAATAAACTAATGAAAAATGAATTCCAATTCCTAATTTCCTAACAAGCACTTATCTATTAGTCCTTTTAAAATGAAAAATTCTCTTCCTTTTCTATGTTGATGCAATTCTAGTCTTTAAAAAGATGCAAATTTCATAACACAATGATGCAACAAGCTAGAATTTCATACTTTCTCATGAAACAACGAAACAAACTCTGCATACAAACTTTCAATGAAAAAGTTTTCTAAACAATGAGCTCTTCAAGCAAATGAAAACATGAAAATAGAAGTTTGTTCAGATCAATGAAACACCAAATTTTCCAAACACAAGGCCAACAATGTAATCTATGCTGGAAAGATATGTTAAGCTAGTAAACAAATCTTTTTAAACTTATGCAAAAAGAGGCCAAAGTCATAAAAAGGACCAAAAAACAAACACAAGGAGAAAACACACCTATAATCCAACTTGGTGAGTCCACAAGTCGCTAAATGGGTAACCAACTAGATTCCCTAGTGTCGATAGCCACTCAATGAATGAATCAATTAAATAGCAAGATGACAAGCCAACAAGCAAGCAAAACCAAATGAAAAGTAGCTTTCTAATCAGGGAGAAAATAGTCAAAAAGGCTTACGGGTTCACAAACACAAGAGCAAAACACACTGGCCAAGGTTGGGGTCAAGCCCTAAACTTCACTGACAGGCATCGACGCGACTACCTAACTAACAACAAGCACCAGAGGCTGGTTTACGCGACTATTCCTTAGCAATTTGCACTATTCGGCATGACTATCATCAGATTAAGTGCGCTGGCCGAGTAACTAAGGAAAGAAAAAAAAAAATCAAAACAGGGACTAGATCTACTACGATGAATTTTGGACTTAAGCCAGTTAGTAGGAGAAAAGAAACAAAACCAAAGGGAAAATGTCAAACTAGAAAATTTCTCATGGAATTATGAAATCCAAAACAAACAAAAAGATGGGATCTCCCCAATGGAGTCGCCAATTTGTGGTGAAGTAAAATTATAAGTGTGGACACAAATGAATTCCTCTAGCCTGATAATGGGTCTAGCCACAATAGATACATTCTATGGAAGATGTCATTAGGTTATAATCAATCAAGAGGGCCTACCTCTTGGTCTATTATCCTTTTCGATGAAGTCTTCTCTTGCTCACTCCAGCGATCTCTCGCTTCCTTCTTCAAGTTCCTAAAACAAGTGAACAACAACAACACACAAACATAATAATAGAAAAATTGCAATTCAACCTACTTAATGAGTCAATAAGAATTAAGACGTGGATATGCAATATTACAAAACATGTAGGAAATCAATCGATAGTTGCATATATTAATATCAAAGAGAGATTACAACCATTCGTCTTGGCGTTGCAGTCTTCCTCTAACAAGACCAAGTTTGCACACACTTCTACTAGCATTCCATGATGGCTTCAAAAAACAATAGTTTTAAAGCGCTTTCCTTTAGGCTTCACTCCAAACCAAAACACACTTCTCCCTCACACAACTAGATAGCTACAACTTGTAATATCTTGCTTGTCTACTCCAAAATAGCATCAAAACTTTGCAACTATAACACTCACACTCTCACTAGTTTGTGCTTGGGAAGAAAGGAGGTTTATATAGGAAATATGGATGGGAGATGGATGTTTCTTATGGGAGAAGAACTTATCCCTTGAGGTAGTCCCATCATTATAGGGGAAAGTAGCCCAAGCTGTCATCCTCGACCCCATCCAACCAAACCATTTACCAAACTTCCGTTACAGAGCCTCCAGAGATGGAAGCTTCGACTCTAATTTTAAAAAATTTCCATAACAGGACTGGCGCAACTGAAACACAACTCAGTAGCTTCAGTCGGCACAAGGAGTAGTGCTAATCTCTGCACATCAGTGCAGGGGAACAAAGGCCATTAGCGCCAGTCTTATAAACTAGGAAAAACAGAAGTTTCAAGGGAAATGGTGCAAAAGGGAAATGATCTGCTCATGAAGAGGGACATAATGGGAGTTTCTCCATGAAGGCAAAGCATGTGGGGTTCACTGTAGAGGTCTTCGAGGATCAAGGAATGGGGAGTACAGGGATAGTGACAAAATGTTATGTAACAACGATCTTTCCATTACGAGGAAAGCACATCTTGTGGAAGACAATGGATGCAACAGTGAACATGGCATAGGTGTAACTACGACCCAACAAGATAATATAATCTAATGGGGCATCAATGACTTTGAAATAAATTAAGAATGTCTTGTTGAAAACAGTGATAGGACAGTTGTGATATGAACTGAGGGGTTGCGAGGGATGACCATCCCAAGCATGAAGAGTGATAGTGGATGGGCACAGGTAAGGGGAACCAAGTTTCTTCCAAACACTAGAATCCATGACACATTTGGAGCCACCTTCATCTATTATACATTGTTGGACTTGTTGACACTATGAATTTTCGTTGCGCCAACAAGGGGAACTAACTTGATCGCAGGCCCCGATTAGATCTTCTTTCATTTAGAGTGGCTAGTTCCAATGGGTTTTAAAGGATCCCATAAACTATTATAGGTGTTGAAAGATTGCTCCCCAGAGGAAGACTTCAGTTAAATCAACAAAAGAAACAACTAACCTATATGTATTAAGTCCTATCTATACTAATTCTACCTACTTATACTAATCTTAACTATTCTAATCTATCCTCTAGGAGCATAATAAAAGAGATTAAACATCATATATAGATTCCAAGCCCAAAGGAATTAATTACTGAGTTCATAGATGAACAATGCTATATTAGAGCTTAATTGCAATCTAATTATTCATACAAGAATGCACATTTTTGTTCCTACAAATAAACTTGCAATTTATGTTTAATATAGTTTCGAATCGAGGACCACTCATGAGTTAACCATGAGAAAGAATTACATTCAAATAACCAAGACTAGTCATAAGTTGTATTGTATCAATATGCACAAAATAAAACACATTTATATTTATGCCAACAACACCCTGATTCTAAGCACATGAAAGAAGAGGGAAATAAATCTAAAAAAGGCTCCTTCTTGACCCAAACAGTCTTCTTTATTAGCACAATAAATAAAAAGTTGTTCTGCCCAAAAAAAAGTCCTCTACCCATCTCCAGAGGTAATACTTATGTAGAAAGGTCTGACCCTCTATCTTCTCCCCCTACTTTCCGCCTTCCTACTCCTTTCCATATACACATTAAAATGTACATACGTAGAATCGATCGATGAAACGGCTGACACATAGAGGGCATATCTACTGGAGTGCTTCATTTCCTAGGGAAATGAATAGATGTTGATTAAAAGAGAATGACTGCATGTCATCTCTTCGCACCTGTATTGAGAAAACATTATTCCCTATTATTTCCTGAAGGAAACTGAAGACACTGCACTCATCATCCCACATCTGCCATGATTGAAGGTGTGTTTGGAGGTAATAACATTTTGATGGATCAGCGTTGTCATGAGTGCTTCCTCTTGACATAGGGCATGCCTCCATTATGCACTATGGTGGTTCGTATCCATTTCTTGCAAAGTATGTCTTTGCAATATCGACATCAGTGGTGCAGAGGTGTCATCTTGATATAAATCGCATTTATCCATTATAGGGTCCACTCGAACTTGCCTTTCTTCTCTTGGTCCTCACCTATAGAAATAGTTCATATTAGCTATGATTATGATAAATATGACGAACATGCCCAAAAACAAACCTTGCATTTAGTCACAGTTTCTATTTAATCTTGCAACGCATAGCAACTATAATTATTGAACCACTGAACTTGTTGTAACATGTATTCTTGTTGCCCATAATATTCATTTTTAGTCAAGAATCGCTTGACATTGCTTCAAAAGCAGACCATTCACTCTATCATATTTTCTGTTAAAAACTTGGACCACAACACTTTATTGGAACACATGGGAATACACAAGAAAACTCGTAGCCGAAGCATAAGGACGGACTTCAAATAGTATACACCCAGATCTATAATTATTGTTGGGTCCACTCATCACCCCTTCGCATATCACATGTCGCTTCACTTTCTCCGACTACTACTTCCGATTTATGATTGGCCGGACCCAAAAATATATAAGTTGTGTTTAATAGTCCCGGCGGGTCTGCCACATCACATCGCGCCTTATGTATAAGCATTGGGCTCCACCAATTGCGATTTGTGATAGGCCGGACCCAAAAGATATATGCACTGTGGTTAATAATTCTAGTGGGTTTGCCATATCGCATTGCGCTTTATGTATAAGGCTTGGGCTCTGCCAATTGCGATTTGTGATTGGGGAAGCAGACCCAAAAATGTATGTGCTACGGTTAATAATTTTGGTGGGTCTGCCATATTGCATCACGCTTTATGTATAAGCCTTTGGCTCTGCCAATTACAATCTGCAATTGGGGAAGCAGACCCGAAAATATATGCGCTGCAATTAATAATTCCGGTGGGTCCACCATATCGCATCGCACTTTATGTATAAGCCTTGGGCTCTTTTGATTGCGATTTGCAATTGGGGAAGCAGACCCAAAAAATATATGTGTGATGTTTAATAATCCCGGTGGGTCCAGTGTATCGCAGTGCACCTTATGTATCAGCGTTGAAAGTGCTGATTGTGATAAGCGATGAAGGCATGCATCGAGAGATGTGTAAATATCAAGGAAGCATGAAAAGGGTAAGTTATGCATATTTGTATAGTATTTCTATTATCAAAGCATTGATATAGAAATAAGGACGTGATAGAAGGTTTTGAGGGTTGAGTTCATATTCACCCATAGTAAAGAGTGGGGGTTGGTTATATGTGTGGGCATAGAGCACCATGAAGGTTTATGAGGATTGAAAAAGTCTCGGTGAAGGATATGAATGAAGGGCTAGACTGGGTTATAAATGAATCATGCCACAGAGACTTATTCAGGGGGGTCATAACCATTAAGAATTGAAGATTTGACTCGGTAGAGAGTTATAATCCCTAGGGTAAAAATAGATCATTTGAAGAGTTATCATTCAGAGAAATAAAAGATCAAACTTCTAGGGGACCCATTCAAATTTTCTACCAGAGCAGGTTTTAATAGGGTGGTGGTTATGGCCACAACAGGACTGTGGCATTTTTTATGGAGACTGGTATTTTAAAGGAAACTGAGGAAGGAAGGGGGGAATGTTCCACTTTGGCGATTTCAAAGACAACCAAAAAACCATCAGAAGGATCCACAATGCCTAAATAAGAGTGTAGAGATTTTCGTTAAAATGGGCACATCTGGAGGAATTTCGACATTGACATGGTGGCAGGAGACTTCGTCAAGTCATCTACTATGCTATAGGTATGGGTGGATTTAGTAGAAGAAACATTTCAACATAATGTTACTTTGGGGATCTTCAAGGGAACCTTGAATTTAGGAAGAGGGATCTGTAAGGTACTATTTGGTGACAATAGATGCTTGGTGGATACTTGGGGTTGGGAAACTGATGTTGACCTGGCAGGGCACTTGTCATATTAGGGCGACTGAGTCTTGAGGTCGACTTATTGGGTTTTGACTTTGTCGAAATTCATCATGAGAGTCTGGTAATTTTTCTGGCCAGATTGTGAAGGTTGAGGAGCTGCATTACCCTATGTGTGTTTGGAAACTACATATCCCAGATGGGGAAAGGATTTTTAAGCATAATCGATTGTGATGAAGTAGGAGGGGGAGGAGGTGGAGAAATGGGCTGAGGTCCTCTAGAAGCAGTTGCTTGATCTTCCCATGCTTGGAAGATCTAAGGTAACAAGGCACATTCATGAGTATAACGGCCATATACTCCACAACATGAACAAGGTTTATTCATACAAAGAGCCTTGTTTTTCTTGGGTTGTATGCCCCATTTCTGGGTTGCGAGAGTAGGATGGTCCCCTGAGGGGCATTAAGTGGTGGACCTTGGTTTCCTTGGTTATCTTGAGATGGTTAATTCTAGTTACCCTTCCCCTTATTCTTTCACTTGGGGTTGGGGAAATTGGTTTCACTTTGTTGTGTATACACTTAACCTTGAGGAGGTGGTTGTTATTGTGGCAGAGGTGGGGGAGGCATAGGAGGTTTGGGAATTGGTGTCGGAGGGGCTAGAGTGATAGGTGGTACATAAGGATAGAAATAATTGGTGACAAAATTGTGATAACTAGGTGAAGTAGTAGTTGGCCCGGGCATCCACTACTCTAGGTGGGGATATGTCATTTGCATATGACATGCTTGAACCTTGGTAAGGGTTTTGATGGGAAGGAGCAGGAGGGGGATAGGTGTAAGTGGAAATGGTCCTCCCACTGGGGTTGACCATAACTCATGTGAGGTTGAGGATATGGTGGAGGTGGAGGATGTGAGATAGATCCAATGATACCATTAGTAGAATGAGATTCTCCCGATGCATTAGCAGCACCAGTCAAGGCATATTGGGAATGATAGTATAAACATATCCTGATTGTGCATAGATCAGGTCATATTTCAAAGCTACTTGGAGCACTTCTTCCTTAAAATGGAGGAAGTGGGAGGCAACATATTTACCAATGGGGGCCAAAAGCAATCTAAGGAACCAAGCCATATAGACACGGTCTTCAAATTTATGAAATTTACATATGCTCCTTCTATGTCATTCTTAAACATGGTCAAAGAAGCGAGTGTTAGAAGTTTGACAGAAACAGGTCAAGATTTTGGTATCAGTGTCATATCATAGGGGTAGCTGGAAGTATGAAAGAAAATATTTGGCTAGAGTCACAAAGTTGGAAGGGGAGGCATGTGATTGGTCCACATACCACTTGGCCGCAACTCCAGTAAGGGTGCATTGTAACAAACAAAGATGAATGGAGTCTTTAGTGATGGAATTAGATAAATGCTGCATATGAAATGAGTGAACATGATTTATGAGATCTTCTACAGGATTACCTTCAAACTTGGGGATGTCAGAAGGAAGTTTGGTAGGCAAAGCAGGCCAACTAGGGTCATGGAGAAGAGGACAATTGATGAGCTGGTTGAAATCAGGGAGGATCAAACCAACCATATAGGAAATCAATGGAGAAGGAGTGACCATATTGGTAGAGGTTCTACTTGTGGGGTTACCTTGGTTATCTCCTTGGTTTCTCGCACCCACATTGGTGCCTGAAATGGTGGTGGTACAGGGTTGGGAATACGTGTAATCAAAGGAAGAACTAGAAGAATCAACAAAACCAGAGTCAAAATGAGGACTCAATGGAAGACTAGGAGGATGAACTCTAACCTAACGAGGAGGAGTAAGATTTCCTCAAGGAAACAAGTGTCGAAGGCCATGAATTCTTCATGGGGTCATAATGATTTCAAGACAAATATGACTCAATAGACTAATAGGGGATGATAGGAGAAAAATAGAAACAAATAGTAAGAAAACACCTAGTGTAGTGGTTACAAGTGTAAACTAACTATATTAAGATGTTACTCTAAGTCAAGAAAATGCATCCTATGAAAGAAAAATGATCTCTATGCTATAGGTGGTATAAATCCTGAAACAAGTCCTAAATCTATCGTTTCATATGGCCTTCGAAAACACTTCTTACTTGACAGAATCTGATCCCCATAGGCAAAGTTGTTCATAAAAAGGTGGGGTAGAGAACCAACTGTTTCCGAGCCATTCCTATAGGGAATTTTCCTATGATTGGTCACTACGATTACCTTCATCCCATGGTGGTGGTATATTCTTGAGCTTCTTAGTGATCAACCACCGTACTAGATTCCCTACCACAAGTTGGGTAGCCTCAAGGAGAACCAATCACATGATGTCCCATCCTAACCCCCTCTGGATCGAGTTTTTGAAGCACTCTGGATTTCGATTGTATGATGGTGAAGGATTTCAATCTCCCTAATATGTCAACTTCTATGTCTCAATGTAAGTAATTGATGGGTGTTGTTGGAAGCCTATCCCACTGATCCTACACCTAGCTACACATATCCTTTACCATAGTGCCCAAATGGGCTTAATCTATGTGTGTTGAATTATTAAGGTGTAGTGTTTCAAGTCTTGGCTTGGTGGTGTTAACCAAGCTCACGTTCACTTACAATGTGTGTGTGAAAATGATGTGTCAAGTGGATGAGTTAATTGAGCATGTTTTATGATGCCATGTATTGTTGAAAATAAAGTCTTGAAAATGGACATTAAGATGAATAGAAAATCCAAGCAGAGAAACCCCCACCCAAGAAGGTTATCAAGCAGCTAAAGCAAAGGAGGAAAACAAGATATTTAAAGACACATAAATGGCCAAAGGATCTAGTTTCTAAGGGATTATGATCTAAAGGTATTATCTGTTGTAAATGGTGCATACAAATAGCAAAAATCAAAGGTGAAAAATGTTGCAAAGGATAGGAAAGAAGCTCCAAAACCCTAGGACACTCAATGGGATCCTATGGGGGAAGGAAACACTAAAATATAAAGGGAGTAAAATGATGAAGAAGCCTATCCAAGAGGGTTGTAAAATAGTGGAAAAAACCCTAGTAATCAAAGGATGAACATGTTGTACCCTAGACTCCTCAACTTAGCAAATCTCTTCCTAAATGATGGAGGTTTACTCTAAACCCTAGGGGGCTTTCTTATTCCTCAATTATAAATTACTAAGATAATTTAGTCCTAGGGATGACTCTAGAAATAATAACAACCCGTCCCAGTACACACATAGTACAGTCGACAAATAAAAAAAATTATGAAACAAATAAATAAAAAATAAATAAAAATAATACAAATTAAAAATTAAATTAAATAAAATAAATTAAAAGAAATAAAAAATTTTAAATTTAAAAAATCTGAAAATTTGCAGAATGTGGATTCTAACCTAAAAAGTGTGTTGGAATAGGGGAAAATGGCCAAAAAGTGTGTCCCAAAATGTAGAAAAGGGGCCAAAAAGTGTTTTTTTGTCCCAGGACTCTCGGCCAGTAGTTTGCACCCAGATTGTGTTGGCTCCTTCTCGGCTATTACTTGTGAACTATGGAAAGAGGCAGAAAATCAACAAAATCGAAAAAAAATATAGAAAAGGAAAGGAGATATAAAAATAGAAATTGAGAGGCTAAAAATAGTTAGAGAAAATACTAAAAACCATTGAAATGGAAGTCACCAAGGATATGAATTACTACACTAGTGTAGCCACCATTTATTGATGATTATGTAGCTAAATACCCAGTGGATTAGCCATTTGTTAATATGAAAATTCTTCACAAGTGTACTAGAAATACTTCACTTAAGTCATTGGTGACAAGTGACCCTAACAATAAGATATGGCTGTTTATGCTTCAAATATGCAATGGAAAAAGAAGAAAACCCTGCAGTAAAAAGATCATATGCAATCTAAAACATAGAACAAGAAGAAATAGTTGATGTAATAACCCAATAGAAGAAGACTTTAAATGAATAATCTTTTTATCCTCAATTTGGGTGTGAGATAGATCATTGTCCCTCTCAGGACTCTCAACATCAGTGACATGATGGGTGATAGTGCAAAAGGGTGTCTCAACCCAAGGCCTTACATGCACGATCAAGAGGTGGGGTGGAAGATCGCATGGGTGAGTTTAATGTTGGAGCAATCCAACATAGGGTTCATAATCTCTAGGTGGTAAGGGCTTGTAGCTCCATTCATACATTTGTTTTGTGTTGGAGTCTAGTTATAGGAGGTAAGCGGAGGTTCTTGGTTCTCTATCATTTGGTGGTAATCTCATTTGGGAGGTTTTTCTCTTGAAACGTCACCAGCCTTGGGTTCATGGAGAGCGTAGTTGGGTATGTACAGTTTCTTTTCTCCCTTCCTCATCTATGCCTAATGTTTTCCGATGTGTTTCTGAATGTCTCCTACAATTTTGTTGACCCCTCCTGTCATTTTCTTATTGAATGAATTGGAATTCACTGCTCAGAAAGTGAGCATGCTTCTATGGTTACTTTTTATGTTGATAATGTTGCTTCTATGTTAGTGTCCATCTTGTATGGTATTCTATTACTTTGAATGGGAATGTATGGTAAAATTCAGGTCAGTTGTATTTTTTGGAATGATTGTCCACCCAATGGTAATGGTTCTCTTCGTGATTTGTTGAACTGGAACATGAAAGTATCATATAATTCTTCATATCTATTTTTTTATGGTTAGGGTGGGTTTCTCTATGGTATTTGGCTCAAGGAGTTGGTTTGTGGCACCTCCCTTCTGAGTCAATAGACTATCTCTTCCTTTTATATGTTAATTGAACCATCTAAGCTCGAGGTGTTGGTAATTTGCCATGAATGGCATTGGTGGATGGCCTTCTCGACCTGTTGTGTTTACGTATGCCTCGAGCCTAATGTAGTTTGCTTCTTTCTCTTTTCCTATGAATTTGTGTTAGGTTAAATTAATTTGGGTTTTCACTCAGCCTCCACGTAGCTAGTCTATTCCTAGACTATGACTCAGTCTATTTGGGTGGAAGAGTATATTGTGTTGGATTGGTAGTTTATATATGGCTCAACCTTCTCCAGGTGTTGGTCCATTGGGAAATGGGGGTCAGGGCCACAGTCAAAAGGTTGGGAATAGAGGTGGACGAGGTTCCTCCTCTACTCAGCCACTGAGGAGAAATGGTAGAAATTCTGATGCTCAGCTTATTAATGTCACCACCCAAGCATATAACAAAGGTACTTCAACTCAGGTAAAATAGTTGATTTCGTCATGGGAGGCAGAACTCAACTAGAATTCTGAGAATGAAATGCAGATCAAGGATTGGTGTCTCTTGGTTCTAGATCTTGGCCATACCAAAGGTTAGCTCACAGAGTATAAAAAATGGTTCACCTTTACTATGATGAAGAGTATTGTGGCCCTAACTATTATGAATTCTATAGGTTTTGTTAAGTTTGATCCCTGTTTCCAAGCAATTCGAAAAGAATTTAAGCTTATCCAATTTCAAATTCAGTAGCAGAATGTTCATCTTGGTCATATTGAGAATCGAATTTTGTGCATTCTTAAATCAGAATTACCAAGTTCTAGTGCTAAGGACCTAGCCCTAGTGGAGTCCTCCAATGAATAGTAGCTAGCAGCATCTTTTTTGTTTGTTTTGCTGATGTATATGTCGATTACCATTACCTATGTTAGTATGTTAGTTGTAAGTTGGTTTATAGACATTTAATTCTATCAGGCTTGGTGTGATAGACTTAAGATTCTAATATTTTGGATGACATACAATGCAGTTTGATGGCCAATAGACTTGGTTTCACAATGGCCAGGTTGAGGCCATAGAATGTATTTCATGGATGTAACCTTCTTTTTTGCAAATCAATGAATGAAAGGTCCTACCAAGCTTACAAAAAAAAATGAATAATATTTTTATTAATAACACCTGGTGAGAAATATTTATAACATGGTTATGTAAATCCCCATTCATGGGATGGGTCCTTTGATGTCCATGTGCTTCGGTGATCTATTTCTCTCTCTCAATATGCAGAAAACACCAAAACAAGATAAAACTCAAGTGGGAGCTAAAATGGCATGAGATAATGATGGTGATGATGATAGTGATCATGGTGAAGAATGAAATCAAGATCTAACCATTAGGAAGACTTTATTATATTTTCTGGAGATGGAAAAGATATTCAAAATGGTAAAATATCTTAATTTAGAAATTGGTTGAAGTAATTAACAAATAAAATTATTTATTAATCACGTTGCAAGGATTAAGAAAAGTGTGAATTTAAAATAATTATTAAATATTGGTTCAATAATTATTCCAAAAATAAGATTAAGAAATAATAAATAAATAGTGATTTGTTTAATTATTCCAAGGCGATTTAGTCAAATGTGTTAAGAAACAATTATCAAATAATTATTTCTAGAGAAAATTAAATAAATAATGATTATTCAATCATCCTCATGGGTATTTTTTTTTTTTTTTTTTTTAAATAGGAATAATTCAATAAAAGTGGTTTACTAAATTATTTCCTATGGTGAAAGTGATTTTACTATGGTAAAATTAATCCTACATGGTGTATTTTGATCCATCTAGTTAGAAATGGCTAGTGATCATTTTTTAGGTGATAACAATGTTAACCTACATGTAAACTAAACTCACCCTTTTGAAATCTAGGACCAGATTTATCCAATGGTGATCTTTGGATCGCAAGAAAATTATCCAAGGCTACGATACCCTTCTCCATCTTCCACTACTTTCTCAAGGTAGTCACTTATGCTTCTAATTTCTCAACCTCTTCTACATTTCCTTGGTATTTCTTCCTCATGCCTTCTTCAACTCTTTCAAATTCTACCAATTTAAACTTTAGGATGACAATATCTTCCTTGAGCTTGGCCTCCTCATCATAAAATATCTGCAACAATTTTTCTTTATCCTTGCATGTAGTTGTTAGTCTAGAAATCTCAGCTCTAATACCCTTAATAATGTTCTCATCTTCATAATGTGCTTCAACATCATCTAAATCTGAATCATCAAAATTATAACTAAAAAGAAAATAATTAATGTTTATACCATTAGATTCATGATCTTTTGATCTCTTCTCACAATCTACTGAATCATGTGCACTAGAAGAATGAGACTCTTGTGGCTGAGGTTCTTGTTTTTGAAGGCCTTTGTTCTTGTTTTTGTTCTTGTTCTTCTTATTTTTGTTGTTCTTCTTCTCATTTTCCAAATTGTTGCTCGTACCATTTCAAAATATGTATTCTAGCTTGTCCCACATTTGCTTGGCATGTTTTGTTGAAAATTGCAAACAAGGAATTGCTAAAAATAGAAGTGCTAAAAATAGTAGTTTGGGCATCAGTGCTAGATTGGACAACAGGGAATGAAAAATGGAAGTGCTAAAAATAGAAGTTCTATTTTTAGTAGTTCAAGTTGGATTCCTATTTTTAGAGAGTCCTTGGTCTAAAATAGGAAGTAAAATTCAAATTTGATATTAACAACAGTTTGTAAATTAATTAATTAATTAATTCAGTTTGAGTTAATTAGTTAAGGAATTATGAACTTGAAGTCTTTGTGAGAACATGCAATAATTTCTCCACTGATTGGAGAATGTGTCCTTGATTTGCTCCATTGATTGAGGAATTAAGGATGAGTTATATATTGAGAGGATCAGTTGACTTAGTTTAACTTAGTCAAGTTCAGTTAGATTAATTTATCAAGTTTTAAATTAATGAGATATAGTTTGTTGATGCTTACATACATGTGACAACTATTATTTTTAGATAACTGAGCATTCCCTCATGGATAACTGATGCATGTCAGTTCAAATAGAGACCCAGTTCAGATCAGAGAAGGGACAGTGTACTATCAGTTGGATTAATATTTTTACTATAAAGGAAGCTCATCCATGATGAGGATTTATCTCCTTCAGGTTTGTGCAGCTATTTCAGAGGTCAATGTTGTGTGAGGTGAGAATCACACAGGTTGCAGCTGGAGGACCTAGGAAAACTGTGCATAGAAATAAGAGGCTTTGAGGGCAGAGGAGAAGGTTCGTGAGAAGCCTTTGATTGTCCATGAGCAGTAGAGGGATTGTACTGAGAGCTGGATAGCTTCCGAGCTAAGGCTTTGTGTAATCTGGACATATTTCCACTTGCATGATAATACAGAGATGGGGTTTTAGGCAAGTGCTTTCCTCGGGTAAATTCTTCTGTGTTATGTGTGATTGATTCCTTCTTATCAGTTATATGTGTTATTATTAATGTTGCTCATGGTTGATTAAGCTTCTACTAAATTATTTGTAGAAGTAGATCAAGTGTTTTGCTTTAGTACATTGCATTACCAAGTTGATCTACAGGTGGGAAATTTCTACATGGTATCAGAGTTGACTGATTTGTAGAAAAATTGTACAGAATTTTACATGGTATCGGAGCACAAGTGATCAAGGAGAGAACAGTATACTGAGAGGAGATTTCAAATTTTTGAGTTTTGGGCCGAGAGTTTGCAGAGAAGATTTGAAAATTTCTGTACAAAATTTTCAAAAATAAATACCAGATTTGGATTCCTTGTGGAAAAATACCAAAAATAAAAGAAAAAAAATCAGCTACATCGGAGTTCGGATGAGGGAGATATTGCTGATTTAAAATCAGCTCTTTTTCTAGAAAATTCCGTGATGATGGGAAAGTGGAAATAGATTGGTGTGCTAGCCAAGAACCTGTATGCACTTGAGGTATAAGATGCATACAAAGCCTTGAGGAGCAAGGCAAAGTTTAGAGACTTGGTGGTTGAGAGGGAGAGTATATTACCTCTCAACATGCAGTGCCAGAAGAAGTCTCAAACAATTGTGGAGGAGCCACGATTGGTGCAGTAGCCTCAGGAGGTTATGGAGCAGCCACAACATCAGAAGCTGATAGGAGATCAAGTAGAGACATCTACTCATGCAGAGACCTCCAGTAGGGGGAAACTTCGAGCCAAGTGGGCGGAGGGATCACATGCAGCCATACCTCTAGGTAGGAGGTGGGGCGATGTGCAGTGATCATCCCAAGGAGGAGGGGCAGGATCCTTGAGGTACCCAACCTCTTGGATGAGACCTTGCTACGGAAGCCCTGATGTGGAGTAGGATGAACTGACTAATTGGGTAGAGATAGATGCAGATGGAGTAGCAGAGAGAGCTATAGTGTAGGGAATCCCATGATAGTGCAGAGCATGCAGGCTGCAACAATGCAATAGGAACAAGTGTGTTGCATTGTGCAGGGTAGCACAAAGAATGGTGCAATGATGTGAGATGCATGGAGATGTTGCAGTAGCTGTTGAGTTATGTTATATTCTTTCCATGTAGTTAACAGGGGGTTTGAAGGTCACCCGTAACCCCACTTTATGGGGTCCAGGGCAGCGCCCCAAAAAATTTTGGTTTTGGACCCCATGTTAGGTTGGGCGGACCCACCTATGGTTTTGTGCATGATTTTCGCACTTTTGTTTTGGATGCGATGGTTTTCGGTCCATGGTATTGGACGCGATAGTTTTTTTATCCATGGTACTAGACGCGATGGTTTTCAGTCCATGGTATTGTATGCTTCGGCATGTCTAAATATGTATTGTAACATTAAAAGGAATATAATGAAAAATCAAGCTGGTAGTCCCGGTTTTGGGATCCAGTGGGAAAATCTCTGTGTATATGTGTTTTATGTGTTATGCTCTCGCATTGTT